>MU857729.1:0-28192 GCA_033296725.1 Corynascus novoguineensis | reverse complement strand
AGTTCATGCGCGTCATAATGGGCCTTTATTCGCCGCCGATGATATCGTTCTCGTACCACTAAATGTCGTTGATAATCCGGATCGTCAGGTACGCAATCATAGAAAACTGCAAATCCCAGCTCAGGTTGCACGACCGAGAGCAATGGCTCAATCGATAGAATGTACCTTAGCCAAGATCCATTGACCTCTGTGACACCCCGGATCCGATTAGAGACAACACTTCGGTCCCACAATCACTGCAGCATCAAAATGGCATATGGGCCTAAGAAATCGAATTCCACGCATCCCGTCACTGGCCGCCACGAGCAGCCCCGGACTGGTTTCTGGGCCGCTGCAATTACGAGCCCGGACATGAAACCCCCAACGGATTTGTAAATAGCAAGTAAAGGACGTAGATTATTGGCTCGACTTGTACACTTGAACACTCATTAGCTATACATGTACATCAACCTTGTCGAAGCCTTGAATACCTCACGTTCCTCCTGCGAATAAGGAGTTCCGCCATCAAACTGGCCATACCCACGGAAAGTTCTCAACTTTGTTGCTGAATTGGTACAGGACATGTGTGTTGATAACCCGGTGATTTACCTGCGACGTGCCCTTCCAACAAACACCCGAGGCTGCTAGGGTACCAGAGACATGAAGTTTATTGTGTTCATCTTATTCATTCAGAACGTAAAGGCTAAGATCTTTTGTCAAAATCCATCCAGCCAAAAACTGTTGGCAGTCGACACCGAGAACCAGTCTCAGTAAATCGCCCATCTTGCTAGACAAGGTGGTGTTATTATGTTATACAATATAGCTGCTGTGTCCCGCCTCTGGCGGAAAGTGAAATCCTCTTCCTCTAAGCCACGATTTATCTTTGAACTACCGTTGTCGTCAGCCGGAAGCCCGAAGCCTTCCCCAGATATGGGGAATGCTCACGGAGTGGTCGTTAGCTCGAGGCTCCTGGGTCATTACGCCGCTACCAATGAAGCGAAGATTTAATGGGGTGCGCGCGGTAGGAGACAAAAACGCGCAATGATGTTCCACATTAATGCTCAGCTGTTACCAGTGCGCACCTGTCGATTCCTCGTAAACATCAACTACCGCGCTTGCTTCCTACTCCTCCTGTTGCTGCACCACGAGATCTCGAGACGCGGGATCGTCATGGCGACCGACTCTGTGTCACCCCTAGTCCCTTGAAATTGCACACCTCCCCTCGCGGTCACTACCTACGTCCTCCTGGGCATCGTCATTATCTCCAATGTTTGAATCTTTGCCTCGAGCATATTCACCAGCATCCCACTGGAGTCACTGCGGGATCCCCTTGTTCCAAGGACTTGCCTCAGGCTGTCCTTGGCCTTGAGCAACAGTTTTGTGAAATCCTTATCCAATTTACCATATTTAATTTAGCTACCACTAACTACTGGTTCGTCTTTAACTGGAAGACAACAGAAAGTTAAGAAATGGTTTTCTGAGCGTCTTCTGACTGGTTTCTTGTGGGGTCATCCCATTGCCCCGTCCTCTCCGACATTCCACTGTCCTTCAGCTAGTTCAAGAGCCTGCTGCCTTGCCGTAGGGTTCGTGGGATCATTATCCTTAGTCTCCCATCTCCAGCACGAGAACTCAACCATGTCGACGTTTTGTGACACTACGCTGTCGTGGCTCTCTGGGGCGTTGTCGAGGTCAACCTCGCCATTCTTTGCGCCTGTCTGACGAAGTTGAAGCCCCTGTTAATCCACCCTCAACGCCCGCGTGAAACCACCGCCATTATCATGTAGTGAACTTTTGTACTTCATTGCTATCCAGATACCTTGCTTTTGATGTCTTCAACCTCATCGTGCCCCTCATGTTGAGATTAAACATAACTATAATTTTTTTTTTTTACTTTTCCCTTTTTCCCTTTTTTACACGTTCCAACGGTCTTTTCTATCGATCGATTCGGAACATAAGGTGCCGGCCCGGGTGGCGAATTCGAGTCTGTGCTTCAAGTTGTGCTTGATCGAGTCGAACGTATACCGACTTACAGGCCCGGACCTGACAGAGCTCCACTAACAGGGCCATCGGCACTTTGCACCGGCATAAACCGGCGCTGGTTCCATGAAACCAGGTCTGATTGTTGATTACACCAAATGACCCAGAAGAGAAGGGGAGAGGCCGCTTTCTAAGAGCGCAGGAGGGGTTCATTAGGCGCGCATTTTGCCGTGCTTGACATCAGGGGATCAGCAGAGCAACAGCGATGCACAATGCCATCTTCGCTTGCTCGGATTTTCGCGGCGCGAGCCTTGGCGTAGACGAGCGGGATTCGTTCTCCGAGATAATAAGATATGAATTTCGAAGTTAACTGTGCAAGCTTTATGGCGTCGTGCTGGAACCCAATCTCAAAATTGGTACACCAATTCTAGGACTTCTTATATGCACTTATTAGAACAGAAACAAGCCAACGATCCCAAAACCTTTTCCTGTTTGATCAGATTTTAGCGAGCGGCCGTAGACCAAACCCCAGACAGCACATCACTAATTTCAATCCTAAGGTTGTATTCATTTATCCTGAGACAATGTCGACATCAAGCACCGTGCCCACCCGCCAGCTCGGGCGGGATGGACCTACGATTCCCATCCTAGGCCTCGGCCTGATGGGTTTGAGCAGTGAGTCTCTCGCCGTGTAAAAACGTCCAATAACGGCGGACAAGACTCGCTAAACGACCCGGCCAGCCTTCTACGGGACGCCCCCTCCGGATGAGGAGCGCTTCAAGCTCTTGGACCGCGCCCATGAGTTGGGGTGTGTGCACTGGGACTCAGCCGCCCTGTACGGCGACAGTGAGGAACTGTTGGGCAGGTGGTTTGAGCGGACTGGCAAGCGCAAGGATGTACGGATCTCCCCCATTCTGATCATATATAGATCACCAGGTATGCATTTTAAGTTACTGACGTGTCTACGGCGTCCTAGATCTTCCTCGCAACCAAGTTTGGCACCAACGTTACGCCCGACGGCGGGCGCGAGATCAGGAACGATCCCGAGTTCATCCGTGAGGCGGTCAAGAAGGCGCTGAAGCGTCTGAAGACGGATTACATTGATCTGTTTTATTGGTGAGTGTTGATGACGACCCATGAAACATTACCCTTGAGTCCTGCTAACGGGCAATGCATTTAGCCACCGCATCAGCGGCAAGACTCCGATTGAGCACATTGTCGAGACGATGAAGGAATTCGTCGAGTACGTCTACTCTCCGGTCATCCTCCCCCCTTTCTTTCTTTCCCTTGGTGTTGTTTGTTCTTACTCTTCCTCTGTCTTCATTGGTCTCAATCGATTCCAGCATCAAGATGCATACCTCTGACACACCACAGGTCGGGCCAGGTGCGGTACTTGGGCCTGTCCGAGTGCGGCGCCGACACGCTGCGACGGGCGGCGCGCGTGCACCCCATCCACGCGTACCAGATTGAGTACAGCCCTTTCACACTCGACATTGAGCAGGCATCGCTGGGCCACCTGGCACGCACGTGCCGCGATCTCGGTATTGCCATCGTCGCCTACTCCCCGCTGGGAAGGGGAATGCTGACGGGCAAACACACGTCGGCCGCCGAGTTCCATGCAACCCTCGAGGAAGGGGACTTCCGCCGCATGGCCCCGCGCTTCTCGCCCGACAACTTCCCGCGCAACATGCGCCTCGTCGAGGAACTCACAAACGTTGCCGCCCCCAAAGAGTGCACCCCGGGCCAGCTGACCCTGGCTTGGGTCATGAAGCAAGAGAGCGTGTTCCCCATCCCGGGGACTAAGAGGATCGAATTTCTCGAAGAAAACCTCGGGGCCAACGCTATCTACGAGACGCTGACAGACGAAGAGGAGAGAAAGATCCGGGACGCCGTCGAGAAGGCCGAGGTATGGGGGGCGCGGTATCCGGAAGCCATGATGAGTTCTCTGGTCAAGGATACACCACCAAAGCAATAAGGGAGAAGTGAAAGGGAGAGCATATTTTCCCATGCTTCATGCGGAAGTCTTTTCTTCGAAGATGATTATACAGGTACTTAGTGATACCTGAAATGCACGAGGAAATGAACCGCTCATCACAGGGAGCAAACACCTGCCTGATAACGTATGCTTGATTATATGGAGCATCACCCTTGTCTTACGCATAAATACTCCCTAAGTGCACGCCGACAGATTGTAAGCTGCAATTGAACACAAGAAGGCGCACATAAGAACTTGACCGATTTAATGATCGTGCTATAATCATATACTATTTTGGAGAACTTCAACTGACACAACGAACTAACATTTTCCCATCTTCTTCCATAATATGGCTTTGCAGTCCTTCACCCTGACCACCTCATCCACAAAGAGGAATATAGTTATCATTGCAAACTTGACCCGTTTATTTTCGACTACCTTAAGGCACAAGAGCTGCTTAGTTAGGTTGCTACCTCAGATGCCTGGCGGCTGTCGATGTTTAGGTGGACAGCCGAGGATATTGTGACGAACTGCGAGCTGCGTAGTGTGGCTTGCTCGGCTGTGACGTCTTCGATCCCGAAATTGGGTTTGCCCCGTACCGCATCTCCAAGAACCTGCACCGCAATGGTGTCGTCGCTCGAGTCATTATTGGTGAGGCCACCCTAGCATATATGATCTCGATGGTTCCACGAGCTCGGATGCACGGGATCCCCGCTACAAAGAGGCACGCTACGGGGGTACCGTGTCTTGAAGCTTGACTCTGACGAAGCACAGAGCATACGGACGGCACTGCAGTTGGAGTGCTATCATTGGTCGCAAGGGAACATACAGAGACGATAGACTGGCATTAAATAGAGACAGGTTCCCAGCTTGGGCTATCTCAGCTAAAACGATCCCTGAAGAACCACATCCTCCACCTTAACTCTGGTACTTCTCTCCATCAGTAACTGCAGACAACGCCATGCCGTCTCTTCCCACGACCTTCAAGAAGGCCTCTTTCAAGGAGACAGGAGGTCGCTTGTGCATCGAGGAAGCTCTTTTGCAACGCCCCGGCAAGAATGAAATCCTCGTAAAGGTCGAGGCCTGCGGTATCTGCCACTCCGACGTTTTTGTCCAGCAGAATGCGTTTGGCGTTGGATTGTACGTGACTGCTCTAATCAGTATATGCAATGAATTCAGACCATCACTGTTAACTCAGATTCATCCCTTAGCCCCTTGGTCCCCGGGCACGAGGTCATCGGCCGCGTCGCTGCTATCGGCGAGGGTGTCACGGCGTGGAAAGTCGGCGACCGTGTTGGAGCGGGATGGCACGGTGGCCACGATGGTGAGTATTGGATCGGTGGACAAGGTCAGGTACTCTGATAGCATGACATTAGAGCTGACTGCTATTTCTCTTCTCTTCGAGGCACCTGCGGGGCTTGCCAGAAAGGGCTCTTTCAGATGTGCGAGAACCAGGTAATCACCGGTGTGACTAAGGATGGTGGATGTGAGTCCCCATGGTCAAGCCGCAGGGCAGGATTTGGATGATACCTTAGACACGCTACTAAACCGAACCCATAGACGCCGAATACGTCCGCATCCGGCCTGAATCGGCCGTCCGCGTGCCCGACGACGTCGACGCCGCCAAGTACGCTCCCATCCTTTGCGCTGGCGTGACCGTCTTCAATGGTATCCGGCAGATGAATGTCGGCCCGGGCGAGACAGTCGCCATTCAGGGCCTCGGCGGCCTCGGCCACCTTGGGGTGCAGTATGCCAACAAGTTTGGCTACCGCACCATCGCCATCTCGCGCGGCGCTGACAAGGAGAAGTTTGCCCGCCAGTTGGGTGCCCACGAGTACGTAGACACCACCAAGGGTCCCGCCGGCGCTGCCGTCAAGGCACTCGGCGGCGCCGCCCTAATCGTGACGACGGACCCCCGCGCCGAGCAGATTCCCGAGCTGCTCAACGGGCTTGGGCCGAGAGGAAAGCTACTTGTATTGTCCCGTGAGTGCCCAAACGACCGCGCTGTCCACTGGGACGGGATGGATGAGAGAGCAATTTCACTGAAGTACGGTGCAGTTCCCGGAGAAATCCCAGTAAACATTAACGCCATGGTGAGTTAGCACTTTATGTGTCACAACTGGGCAAGTAGACACGAGCACAGTAGCTGACTCCTCGACTTCAGGCCCAGAAAGGGCTGTCCGTTCACTCCTGGCCCGCCGGTCATGCAATCGACATGGAGGAGGCCATCAAGTTCGCCAAGCTACACGAGATCGGCTGCCTCATAGAGAAATTTCCCTTGGAAAAGGCCAATGAGGCATACGGTGAGTGTGCGGTAATCGTCTTTGCTTTTGGCAGCTCATTAATCTCACCTCATGGCAGACGCTATGCTCAATGCCAAGGTTCGCTTCAGATCAGTCATTACTTTCGACTGAGCAGGAAGTCATCTTTTCCTAGAATGAAACACGTGGCTACTCCTATGAAAGAGTTAGTCTACGCATAGGCATAATACTTGGTCCTTGCTTTCGCGGCATATGGCTATTCACTGCTGCCTCTGGCCGAGATTTCATGATATGCTGCTCTCGTGACCTCGTATCATTCGTGTGGGAGTGTCAGGAGTGGCCATGTGGCCATATAAGAGAGGTGTGGACATGACACGTTAACAGGGACGAAAGGCCATTACGGCACTACGAGAATGCTTGAACTACCAGAGATTAGTCAGTTCAGAATTTCACCTCTATTGCTTCGGAGTACGTGTCATGCTATATTGTACTCGCCTAAGTCTTGTAAGACGGCTTATGTCTAGTATGTCGGGAAGCTATTCACGAGATCTTGGAATTCAATGGTTTTTTTTTTTTTTTTTTGAGATGGTTGATTCACACAGTTGTGAGGCCTATCATACATGTTGAGTTGTCCGCACCCTTGAACGCCGGAATATGTGTTCGGCGCTTCTTATTCATGATCACTATGGGGCCTTAAGACCCGGTTTGCAAGTCTCCGTATCTCACCAGGAACCGTCGCCATTGGAGTCGGTTCGCAGTCAATGCGAGGGCCAAAGCCAGAGAATACTGTTCGCACTCTCCTCGCCGACAAACTGTTTCGAGACTCAAACAGCAGCAGCGGTTCCGTTCTAACTTCAACCGGCCGCAGAAAATCGAGTCGCATATGGCGGTCATTGGGCAGGGCCTGCTCGAAATCAGGAGTTGCAATTGGGAACCAGGCTTGTGAGTATGTGTGCCTGCTGTCGTGACCAAACTTTGGAAGCTGACTGGTGTGTGCAATCAGCACGAGATAGGCTGGGGGCCTACGTCTGAAGCACGAGCGCTTAAGCTGAATATTGGGAGGTGTATCCGTATTCCATACTTGGAATACAAAGTACAGATTACTAGCGCGGATAAGTCAGGTCGGAGACCAGTATTGGCGAAGCAGCTTTGGGTCTGTTTCGTTGGTGGTAAAAAATCATAATACGAAGGACAGATTTGCTTGGCGTCATCGGAGATTACGAGTGGCGGGCGATCATTTGGAAGGTAGCGTCCAAATACCTCAAGAGCTTTGGCGAGGTTTGATCAAGTCTGGGTAAAGACACGTGCTCTATTGATCGTTGAGACTGGTTTCTTTTCCATTGTTCATGATTTCGTCGGAAACAGAGTCTCGAAACTCGAGAGATCTGGGCGAAACTGGAAGGCCAGAAAGCAGGACCTAGGAACCAATAGACAGCGAGCTAAGCCGCATCAGGCTAATTTGACGAGACAGATTCGATCCGTCAGATGCCCTGCTTGCCGAGCCCGTTTTCTGCAAGCAGCTGAGCGGGGCATAGAAGGCGCTGCTGAGTGGCCCGCGCAGTGCCAACACTGCGAATCCTGGCCCAAGCGGCTCCGCCGCTCTCCTTTTCCACAGCAACGAATCCCTTCGTTCTCCAAGCCTCGTTCCGTCGCACACCAACCACGGAGCAACCAGACGACGGGCGCCGGGTTCACGGCCAAACAGCCCCAAGCTCAATGACGGACTCCTGCTGCCCAGCCACTCGTTGATTGCATCCATCCCACTTTCGTTCAACCCCACCTTCGCTCGATAATAATTCTTTTTGCTGTTGACACGACTCAGGAAACGCACCTTGGTCCCGACCGTTGGGATTAATCGTACTATCTCGCCCTTGTGGCGTCATCATACCATCGGCCTGCTTCCGAAACGCTTGCTTTCCCAAAAGCCTTCTTCCGTAAGGCCGCCGACACGGACAACGGCCACCAATATCGACCTCGACTGCTGTTGCGCAGACCCCCAACTACCCTCCTACCTTCACTCCGATTCTTCACTCCGAGACCAACGAACAGCGGGGCCTGACCGGCCTCCCCCTCCGCGACCATGGGCTTCGGTGATTTTACCAGCATTTGCCGTATGGCACCGCTGCCACTATGCTCGTCCGTGGGTCCGATAACATCAATCGCGAGCGGCGTGGGGATAGAGCCGGACTGTTACGCGCGCAACATTGAGCTCGCCAACACCATGATCTTTCAGGGCGCCGCGAGCGCCATGCACATCGTCGCGCTGGTCATGACTGTTGTTATGGTGTTGCACGTACGGGGGAAGTTCACGGCGGTTGGTAAGGCAGTCCCTGTTTGCCGCAAAGTGTACCATCGGATCGACGAGTACTAACCAGATTTTTCTTTTCCTGTAGGACGAAAGGAGATCACCACCTTCTTCTACCTCTACATGCTCCTCACCTTTCTCTCCCTCTGCGTCGACGCGGGCGTAGTACCACCCGGCTCGGCGCCATATCCCTATTTCGTCGCCGTTCAGGCTGGCCTCAGCTCGGCCCTGGTGACCTGCCTGTTGATCAACGGTTTCGTCGGGTTTCAGCTGTACGAGGATGGCACGCCCCTCTCGCTCTGGATGTTACGGCTCTGTTCTGCCGCTGCTTTTGTCATCACGTTCCTCGTCGCCCTAGCGACGTTCAAGACGTGGGCGGGACTGGGTCCCACCAACACGGTTGGGCTCTTTGTGGTGCTGTACCTGCTCAACGCGGTACAGCTTTTTGTGTACGTGGCGCTGCAGATTCTACTCGTGACGCGCACGCTGCAAGACCGTTGGCCGCTGGGTGACATCGCCTTCGGCGTCTTTTTCTTCGTTGCCGGCCAAGTTATCCTATACGCCGCCAGCTCGCCCATCTGCAACAACGTCAGCCACTACCTGGACGGCCTCTTCTTTGCCACTACGTGCAACCTGCTCGCCGTCATGATGGTGTACAAGTACTGGGACTCGATCACTAAGGAGGATTTGGAATTCTCGGTCGGCACCCGCATGAACAACTGGGAGGTTAAGGACCTGCTGCCCGAGGAAGATCGCCGAGCCACCATATATCACGACGACCCGTACGGCCAATCGACGGCCTACGACAACGCGTATTCACCCACTCCGAATAGGTATTCGAGGTACTAGCGGAGGCGCTTGGAAACAAACGCGTATTGAGGGGGTTGGTAAGGGCGGCGGCGCATGTGCCGTGCCTGTGCCGCAGCCTCCTCAGGTGGGAGGAATGCGATGCAGTGCAATGACACTTCCTATTTTTGTTTCATCAGCATCAGCGTGTTGGCTGCTTCTTCGGCGTTGGGTTGGGAATTTGAGGAAGGACGAATGATTCACGGAACAGAAGGGGGGTCAAGATCCTGGGACTCGGCATCCATGACTCTCGGTATAATACTGCTTGGAGGCAATTTCCCAACTTTTTTCTACACAGTCGTATTCACCAGTTAGTTTACACTTAATATCTTCTAGTCCTGCAACAACCGGAAATTGGCTTATGTCGACTGGCGGCGCAGCGATTCAATGCAAAAGTTGAAATCCGTGAACAAGAGCCATGCAGGGTTGAGTGTTGTGCCCCCAAATGTACCTCCTCTACCTAGCTTGGCATGCGATCTTGTGTGCTCTTATGTATATGTGCCTATTTTTTGCGCTTGTTGGGACAGGCGGCAACTGAATTCTCCGTAAAATGACCTAACTGTGCGCTGTTGGATGCAGCCAACAGCAAAAAGAAAGTAAACCCAATGAGCCTCTTAAAATGTTGGTTATGTATTTCCCTTTTACATGAGAACCACATGAGTGTGGCGAGCATGGGCGGGGTTGAATAATTCGTGCAACACTTGTAATCTCGTCCAGCAGGCACTAATACGAAGTAGGCCCAGGTCCCTAGGTCGGGTGTGGTAGGTTGCGCAGCAGATTCTTCATTCTCGACTCACACCTGATACATTCTAAAATCCTAGTTATAGGTTCGCTCACAAAAGAGCCCGAGGATCCGCCGACCAAATCCCTTTTCAATTCCTCCCACGTAGCTGGGTCAGGGCCCTGAAGGGGGATGCTAATGACAATTCCTAGACGTCGCCCAGTTGCGCCATCTCCCGAGGCTTTTCCCTCATAGTGACGCGCCGGAAATCCCACCAGCTGCGTTTCAGTCTGCCAAACTCGAGTCATTCTCCGGTATTTGAAACATCACATTGCACCGCTCCAAGATTGAGGTAGGTATTTGCTGTTTTCTTCCTTTTTTTTGATCTCTCTCTAATTGAAAACTCGCCTTGGTTGATTAGCGGCGACGCAGATCACGACAGGGCCGACTTGAAGCATGCGATTGCCGATGCGAACAGAGACTGCCAAGTTCCACCGACTATCTCCAGCCTATCCCGGCAAACATCGCGACACCACGTGTACTTTGGCGCACCCTCGCCTGCGTTGCTAGTAGCAAGCCTCCTCCAGGTCGGTTAGGTCGTTCAGCCGCAAAACATAGGTCTCGCTGTCGACACCTTCCGATATCACGCGTCGGATTCAATCTGAATCCCCTCGCGTTTCAATCTCTTTTTGGTTTTTTTTTTTTTCCCCGTAATTTTGATCATTGCTCCATCGCGTTTGATCTCAACAGCAGACGCGCCTTCCCGCTTGATTCCACCCGCCCAGGGTGTCTAGCGCAGGAATTTCCTTTTTGGCGGCTTCCGTCGCCACTAGGTCAGAGTAGGTCACGACTATTTCCCTCGGCACGCAATCCCTTCTTTGGGCTTACCGATGGAAATCCGTGCTGACTGAGAAAAGGTCATATTTCCCCTAATCCGTCTTGCGCCAGATTTTTACCCGCCAAACTCCTCGCTTACTGTGTCTTATATATGTCGGCACCGACTTAGTAACCTATCGCGAAGCAAACGTCATCTCTTTCTCATCACACTTCATTCAAATTATCCACAAGTCTTCGCCCGTATTTGAACCGGTGGGTTGCCGTTGCCGTCACATCAGTCAACCACGTGCCATGGCGATTCCATCCTCAACAACAGCAGTAGATACTGCTGCTGCTACGCCACCTCCACCGCCACCAGCATTGGAACCAGTAGCGCCAGCAGTAACCACTTCCCTTGTCCCCACCGCTTCCATCTCGGGAAAGGAAGCAGCAACAGCAACGGCAACGGCAGCGGTGGAAGATCTGGACCACGATCCATGGCCGCAGATCGAGCACAATTACTTCACGTCGATGCGCCTGCACCGGGAGCGCGAGGACGCCGCCCTAACCGAGGCGTACCGTGCCAGGACAGACCCGCTGCGCCAGCGACTCGTCGACAACTACAGTGCTCAGGCCGAGCTGCTGCGGCAGCTGCAGGCGCTGCGGGCGCAGTACGACGCTGCAAAGGCCGAACTGGGAACGCTCGAGGACGAGTGGCGGGCTGTCGAGGATGAAAAGAGGCGGGAGCGCGAGCGCGAGGACGAGGAAAGGCGCGCCTGGTTCCGCTGCTACCGCAGGGGGGGACTGGCTTATCGTGGGGCGGGGCCGGGGGCGGGAGCTGCCGCTGCTAATGGTAGTAGTGGTGGCGATGCTGATGACACGAGTGGGAAGGAAGAGGTCGAGAAGGTTGGGGAAGAGAGAAAAGCAAGGCATACCAGGATTGAGGAAAATGGTGAGGTTGATGTGGAGGTTCCCAATGGACAACAGCCCCAGCCTAAGGAAAACGGGGAAAATAAAGGAATGGAATCGAATCAAGCTGAGGGTGCTGGAAGGGCCAGAGGGCGAGAAAAGGATGCCTCTGGGCAAGTGGATGGAGACGGGATGGAAGAGGCTTCGCAACCCACTGTTTTAGCAAGAAGGGTAGAGGTACTGAGCCTCGTCCAGGACCTCGCTAACGGGCGCAGACAACAGCAACCAACCGACGCTGAGCGAGAGGATCCCGACGTACGATCATCTGTGAACGGCCAAACGAAGAGGCTTCGACCAGAAGATGAGAAGCTGGACGCTCAAATGGCGGACAGAAAACAGGGAGATGGTTCACCAAAGGAGCAACCCGCTAGCGCGGAAAAGACTTCGGCTGACTCCGCACCGTTGGTGTCATTTGGACAGAGTGAGGAGGGATCCCGAACCGTAGGGGAGAATGTACCGGCCACGGATTCACCTGCCGGGCACCAAGAAACCGAAGCCCCAATCACCGAAAAGGACGCGATGAAATCGATACCCTTTATTGAAGGCGACAAGATGAACGGCGTGGAAACAACTGGCGGTCGTAATCCTCCCCAGGACATCGCTCTGCCCAGAGCCGACGCTGAGAAGGTGCGCCAACATCAAGGGAATTCAGAAGTAACAAAAGAGACCCAGCAACGCCATGGCGATGACACCCAGTCTGCTCCAAGGGTTGGCAACAACAGGACAGTTGAGATCACGGCCGGTGAGGGGGATGTCGAGATGGCAGATGCCCACACACGCTCAGATGACGACGCGAACCGGGCTTTGGAGAAAAACAGTTTCCAAGACCCTCCGGCCGCCCAAACAGCCCCCGTCTCCCCTTCTTCATCTTACCTCAGCTCACGCAATACGACGCCTGAGCTAGATACGCCTGTGTTTCTGGACATGGAGCCCAACCAAACAGAAAACCCAAAACAGACCGCCGTGGGCAGCATTGAGATTTCAGATGTGTCAGGTGAGCTCATAGGACGATTACAGGCAGATAGCTACGGGAACACTGTCATGGGTCGCATTCTTCAGCTGCCAATCAGACGGGCCGTTCAAATCCGCGCCAACCGCAAGTTTACCGCTGATGATCTTGACGCCGTGGACGGTCCCGAGCCCGGTGACTCCAGGCCACCGTCCAAGTTCCTTAGTTTTTTTGTACAGGCAACAGGTGGGCAGCAAGCCCGGCCTTGTTTGGACTGCGCTGCCAATCACGGCCCCTTCGTGGGCTGCGTCATGGTTGACGACCCAGATTTATTTCCACGGTGCGGCAATTGCGAATGGAATAGGCGGCGTTGTCATGGTGGCAGTGCGGAGAGTCCGTCTGGATCGCGGCATAGCCTCTCAACCAAATTGCCGACGAGATCACCCATCAAGAGACGCGCGTCGAACGGCAGCTTTACGGCCGCCAACGCCGCACAGGACGGTCGCGAGGAGAGAGGAGAATCTAGGCCTTCGACAAGCAACACGGACGGACGCGGTGACCGGGACAGCGCCACAAAGAAGGGCCCACGGAAGTCGCTCCCAGGGAGCCGAAAGGTGCCGCCACCATCAACTCCTTCAGCCGGTTCCTTTCAAGCAGAAGCCAACTTGCTGCCCGAGATCACCAAAGATGTCCTTGCCCTGAGACATGACGGGGTTGTATTCACGGATCCTCCTATGATGCGCGGTGTGCCCCTGGCCAAGATCTCGCCTGAACATCCCTATTGGGAACCTGATTGGAAACCGATCGAGGAGATTGTGGAGCCGGTGCGGCTAAAGCACCAGGAGAAGTACGACCAACTCGAAAGATCGGGCTCGACGCACCGTGACAAGCATTTGGCGAATCGGGATGCGAAGCGAGGCCGTACCATTCTCAAATTCCTCGAGGAAGGTGAACTACATCCGTATCAGCTGGTTGGTAAACAATGGATCAACTACAGAATCACGAACTACGACACACTATATCGGCTGGCGCAGCTCCTGACCGATGAATTGCCCAAGATGAACCTCGACGTCACGCCGTCCGAATGGTTACGCCACCGGCTTCACGAGCTGTACCTGGAGAAGGGAGACAAGTTTGACGTGGCTGGCTGGATAGGAAGGGCGTATCACGACCGCAAGATTGAGCAACTTCGAGAGAAGAACGGTTTCCCCCGTGTCGGGCGCCCGCCGGCTCACGCGATGAAGAACGCGGAACCCGGCAGCAGCAATAAAAAGGCGACGGGACCGCGGTCACTGAAGCGCAAAGACCCGCACCAAACGCCCGAATCGACGCCAAGCAAGCCAAAAGGGCCTAGTGCGAGCAAGACTTCTCCAGCGACGTCGGCGGCAGAGCCATCGTTATCGTCGGCGACGGGAGCAGTAACATCAGCTACAGGGCAACCCAAGCTGAAGAAGATCAAGATCATCACGAGCCAGCCCCAGCTACAACCCAGCAGCAAGCCGTCGTCGACCAAGACGCCCAAGATAGTCCTCAACAGTCCATATCTCTCGTCCGCCATGAGCGAAAAAGCCCCAGCAGCGAGAGACGACGAGGAGGAGGCCGGCGAGGATGGGGAGGAGGAAGAAGAAGAGAACGATTATCAGGCCTCGGCACTCGAATATGACGGCTACACGTCGAGTGACTCGATCAGTGGCGACTCACTCCACCCTAACGACTGGCGGCTGCATCAGGTCAAGACGCGCACATTCGCAACCAATCCGCAGGTGACTCAGTACTGGCACTGGGTGACAGAGAAGAAGGAAGACAAGGTGATTGAGCACCAGGTGCTCGAGTCGGTCGGCCCGCCCGTCAAGTGGTCCATCTTCAAGAAGCCATACAACTTCCACCTGAAGCTGCCTGACATCCAGGAGGTCTCATTCGCGCGCGGCAGCAACCGGGTTGTGGTGACACACCGCAAGGGGAGGGACGGCAGGGACCTGGGATCCCGGGGGGATGTCATGGCGGAGTTTAAGCGCGACAGGACGAAGCGCCGGTTCCTGACTTTCTTGCGCTTGGAGAAAGGGGTCAGGGTGGTTGAGGTTTCGAGGTACGCTTTTGCTTTCTTTGTGCGATCGGTGAAATGTTTGCCTTTGTGGTGCTTGTGCTTATGCTTGCCAACCATTGCTGACGATGCCACTTTTTTCAGGGAGGCGATAGAGATCAAGTGGAAGTCTCTGTCCCCCGAGACACTGCCCGGCCCGGACTCGGATTAATTTCGCGAGGGAAGATACGACAGGACAAGCGAGCCAACCCAGGTTCATTAATGACTACTCTCTTTCTCGGATGGTCTGTCTGGACTTCGACTTCACAGATGAGGGGACGCTACGAAAGAGGAGAGACTTTCCTTTGTTCGAAGTACTATAATCTGGTTTTTGATATTTGATATATGGGGTTTGGCGTAGGAAGTGTGCGTTGCCGTCGCCGGCATTGCTTTTCCTTTGTATGTTTTGCCACTTCTCAGCGAAGGGGAGAAGGAGAGAGTAATGGGTTCAATCTCCATTAATTTGGCCATTTATTTATCGTCAGCCCGAACTCGAAGATGCGATTTGGTCCGGAGACCCTTAGATAGCGAGGTTGTCTTCCCAAATGTGTAGTCTAACTATATAACAGCGTCAACGCCACCTATTGCAATCTGGTCTTTGGGCATCTACAGCCGCATTGTTTTGAGAGCTCAGCGGTCATCTGGGCACAACAGCGTCCGCAGCAGTTGGGTTAGCGGATGCACCCGCTAGAATTTCCTCACAGCGACTTCCAGTCCAGTTGGAGTTTCAGGGGTGTTTGCGGCGAGAGACTGAGCCTTGGCAGTCAGCTAGTCGAGCAAAGGCGGTGTGCGCAGCAAGTGGCAGAACTAGGCGGGACCCCCCGGAACATGCCGCCAAAATTTCCCAGGTCCCCGATCAACGACAGGAACCTCGACTGCGCGCGCCAACGACGAGATTCGACATTCAGCCCCAGCACCCGACATTGACTTCCACGACAAGGGCTGCTCGACGTCGTTTTTTACCACCACCGCCGTTACCACCAAGATGCTGTACGAGACGATTGGCATTGTGCGTATTCTTTCCCCCGAGGAAATAGGAGCAGAGCCCGACAGACAGAGCAACAGCGAAGCTGACACTTGCGCGCGAATGGGAACCAGGTCCGCCCGGGCAACCTCAAGGAGGTCAAAGAGTGCGCCATTTCTCTCTTCCATTTATCCTCTTCCATTGGGTGTTTCCCTCAACAGGCTAACGATTCCTTTCCGTCTTGTTATCTTCTATAGAATTGTCCTCACCGCCGGCCAACTGATCCTCCGCCAGGGCGGCGTCATCCGTGACGTGGCCAACTGGGGCGTCTTCCACCTGCCACGCGCCGCCTCGCTCAACCAGACACGCTACACGCGCGGCCATTACTTCGTCCTGCGCTACGATGCCGGCGTCCAGACCCACCGCGACGTGACGCAGACTCTGCGCGTTGACCCGCGCGTCATTCGCTCGGGTGGCGTCAAGCTCGGCGACGGCAAACTCGAGACGCTGAGCAAGTTTGGCGCCGTACAGTGGAAGAACATGGAGTGAAAGAAGCCGTTACAGTTGTTGGTCGTCCGTGTTCTTTCCGCCGATTCCGGTCCGGTTTGAAGGGACGGGGGGAGGGGGGACGGACGGAGGGGGATGGACGGAGGGGGATGGACGACTACGAATGCGATGCGAAGCAATTCAATGCGATGCGACGGAACTGAATGGATGCGCCCGCTTGGTTGGGATGAGCACAGCGGAGTGTCTCCCTACCCAAGCAAATGATATCAAGAAACTAGCAGCAAAGAAGGGAGGGTCGGCCGGCGGCCTGAGCGTGGAAAGGAAGATGAGAGGAACATATACCATGGGCTACCGGATGAGGCTCCAACGCGCCTGGATTTGGTCTAATGGAGCGCCTGCGTTGGGGCTCCGGGACGGGACGGGATGGATCTGTACGATACACGCTGTACATGTATATATTTCTAGATTTGCCTGGTCGAGATTACGAGCTCTGACTCGGCTTCGGCATGGCGGAGAACAGCGTGATGTACCACAAACAAGTACACGTTTTGCCAGCCTTCACTCTTCATTCTTTCGACTTTGATGCCGAAAGGAGGCTGACTACCTCAATCTTTTTTGGGGCGCAGGCCGGGACGCATTGGGCTCTCTTACCAACGATCCACAGTCTCCGAATACGATCTCGGCTCTAATTAGACCGTCGCAAGCTCTCGCCGGTCCGATTCGCGAATGCAAGAGCCCATATAACCAGGGAGCTAATGGCCAGGTAGGTATGTTACCACGCTAAGGCTCCTAACATGTATCTTCCCCCTGAGATGGTAACGTGGTATCCTCCAGGCGGCATTCCGCCAAGAGGTTCCCGCGACCTATCCGCGTTTTGTGAACCACACAAACCAGCAACTGTTGCCAGGTAATACGTTGCACAAGCTACTTCTTCAATTTGTATAGGTATTTTTGTATGTATGTCAATGGCCGAGTAATGTACCTCCCGAAGCCATCGCTATAAACACTCGATCTGATGTATACGTAGCCCCCTCCCCCGCCAGGGCAAACCACACCGATGAGACCAAGAGGAGCAATAGATGTAAAATCAGTTAAAGCATCCTCTATCCATTCGTGCCTTGTCCTCACGCGCAGTCTACAGTTCTGCGGAACCAGCTGGGGTCGTGACCGGGTGTGTATGTGTGTGTGTTTGTGTGTGTGTGTGTGTGCGTGTGTATCTGTGTTTGTGTGCCAACGCGAACGGAATGTCACTACTCCACCTCCATGCTTTCTCCGTTCTTGGGCTCCGGGACGATGCCTTTCTCCCTACACCAGAGCACAAACTCGTCAATGAGCCCCGGCCACGCCTGTTCCTCGGACCAAAAGCTGAGCATCTCGTCCTGCATCGTCTTGGCCGCGAACAAGCGCGTCTGCGTCCAAAGGTCCTTGCTGACGGTCCGTTTATATTCGACCTCCTCTTCACCGTCTTCGCCCATCTTGACGACACCAAACTTCTCCTTAAGGTAGCGGGCCCAGGCGCCCAAGAAGTCGACGTGCTCCGACCGCCATGGGTTCGCATCCGGCACGTACAAGCCCTCCCAAAAACCCACGGCTACCGCCATGCTGATGGCCTTCTGACCCGGCTCGCGGCCAACCTGGAACGCAAAGTCGTAGATTGTTTTGAAGTAGTTGGGGTCCGTTAGAGCCTGCGCGATGCGTGCACGCACGAGGCGGCGTTGCCCTTCCCAGTCGGGCGTTACGCGGCTGCCAGTAGAGGAAGCGATAACGTCCGCCCAGCCGTCAACGAAGCCGGTGCGTGTGATGGTGCCAATTGACTCGGCCCGCACAATCTCTAGGACGACGAAGAGCTCGTAGCTGGCCGGGTTAACGTCCAGCTTCTCGAGGTAGGCCATGCACTGCTCAGCGCCAATCTCTGGCACGGGCTCTGAGGCATTTCTTGCCTTGTCCTCTTCTGTTGCAAAGGGAAGGGTGAGCGAGAGGTTCCACGCCCAATGGTGAGCTTGATGAGACGGATATACCTGGTAAGAGTTCATCAAACAACTTGTTTAGCTGGGCTTTCGTCCCCGCGTCGGCCTTCCTGATGCCGCCATGGTTCTGTGTGTCGTTGTAGTACCTGCGGAGAGGTAAACCTAGTCAGATTTCGGTCTCGGCTTTCGTTGGGCAAACTCAAAAGCCAGCACAAAATATACGGAGACAAGAGGACAAAAATGACGTGGGGTCGGACCTTGCCGCCTGCTGAGCTTTTGTGTAAGGTTTCTGGGTCTTGGCTGACCCGCCCGCCGCCGCCTTCTTCTTCACAGCTTTTGGCATGGTCGGGGTGGTCGTCTCGGGTGCCTGTGCCTTGTCTGGCCCTCTTATCTGGCCCCGTATTGGGAGGGCTTTAGGTAATGGTGGTGATGATGGCGGAAAGGGGCCAAGAATTGCGTCGCTGCTGTCTGTCTCGGTTGACGCTTCAGGGTGGGGTGGCGACTTTGACTCTGGTCGTTTGTGGAAGCAAGAGTGAAGAAAGCGGCGCAGCCCAGGCATTGTTGGGAAAGGGGTGCTGCAGCCAGTGCAGTCATTGAGAAGACAAGGAAAGAACGAAATAGTATTATGGAGATGAAGGCAAGATAGGATGAGATGGATGAACAATCGGTTTGACGGGAAAGGTTGCGGCTAAACGAAACACGGGCAGTCTGCTTGACTCCACCAAGAGGCTCGTTTTCAGCAGAGTAGCTCAAGGAGATCTTGGAGAACCCGAGAAGTAAATAAAACAAAAAGCTAAGCATGCAGAGAGAACCGAGGGATGTGATGCTTTGGCTACATGCTGCTGTTTATGTGGATATGAGGCATGGCGTCGCAATGACGATCTCATCTTCCAGAACACTTCGACAGCAGCACGGGCACACGGTGTAGCGTATTGGGGATGGCCCGGCAGCCGACAGACACCTCGTCTCGACCGCGCCGGTCAAGCGGCCATTCGGAACGTGGGGGGGGGGAAAGAGGAAATGAGAACAGGACAAGACGGGAGCTACGGAAGAGCCAAAATAGAAGACGGGAAAAATTACCGACTTACTGGTTCAGCGCGGCATCCAGATTGTAATTGTTGCTCCTCAGGTACTGTTGCATTTCGTCCAACGGTCAGCGAATGTCGTGCAAGGCAAGGATTGATAAAAGACCCATCGGTATCGGGCCGAAAGAGCACCCAGTCGGGCATGCGAGATGCGATATGATGCGAGCGAGCGAGCAAGCGGCATTGAGGTTCGGGACGTCGCGCGCCGCTGGGGGAAGGGGAAAGAGAAATTGAACCCACCGCCTGCGCGCTCTCCCTCGTCGCTTTGGTGACGGCCATGAACTGCTCGCCAGCTTGGGTCCGCCTAGTCGAATTCGCGGGCATCGTTTTGGCGGGCTAACAACCGACAGCACCTGGGCAGTGCGGTTTACCGTGAGCGTCGTTGAAGATGGGAGGTGCCTGTGGTGATCTTGTGAAAGGGGTTTTGCAGAGAAGGCTTATCGGTCACCAAAATATTGCAACGATTCGGTTCCGTGGACGGCTGTTGTGGCTCGCAAAACCTGTGTATTGATGTCGAGCTTTCAGGATCGTGCCAAGACAGTTTGGCTGAAGGCAACGGACACTGGTCGAATCGGGTTGCAAGGCACGCGCGAGAGAGGAGGGGCTAGAAGAGTTCGGCGCGGAAGCCTCAGGCTGTGTGTGATCTGCGGGGCAGGAGAGTAGCGCGCAATGGCGGGGTTGTCGCTACAAAGTTGAAAGGTTGAAGCGCGGTCGAGCGGGAGTGCTTTCGCAAACAAGCAGAGCAGCGGTCGGTCGGCCAGCCAGTCCAAGGTGCAAAGATTTGTGATGAGGAAAGCGCAGGCAACTTGAGATGCGCGAGGCTGAAAAACGTCATGGCGGGGGTCGCAGCAGCCATTTGGCATGGCGCCCAACACGACAGGGCAGCCATCGCACCGTCGGGTGCCTGTGCTGCTGCTGCTGCTGCGCTGTGGACCAGGGTTGGCAATTGACTGGTGCAGCAGGCTTGGCATTCGCGGGGTGGTGGACAAGCCACGAAAGGGCTATTGGTGTTGGGACAGACAGCAAAGTGAAGTGGTTTCTGACCAAAGGGGTATCTCAATCTCAAAATCCTGCTATTTACATGCCGACTCATCCTACCACTCAATGCAGTGCAGCCTGAACAGAAGATAACGCCGCGAACAATGATGATGTGAGTGAGATAGGAAGCAGGTTCCGTACCATGAACCGAGCAAATATACTGCCATCCCGTCCATACCTCCCTGCCATCTCGTGTCATTACTTGGTGCCTCCTTGTCGGCCCCAGCTCATCAATGTAGTCAACTATCGTGCCGCCTCTTTGTGCGGTCCATTATTCTCAACTTGGGCGCATAAAGCAGCACCCTCAATCGCCCAGCGGCATGCCCTCGAGCCCGTCGAGCAAGCGGCGCCAGTTGTCAGCGAGCATTTCGGAGTACTTGACGCGCTCCTGCGCCCAGTCCTGATTCCAGCGCGAGACGTTGTACTGAGTGTGCTGGAAGTAGGTCAGCTCGTCTCGGAGGCATTCCTTAACGAACACGGAGCGGTTGTGCTGGTTGACAATCGATTCCTTGTCCTGTTTCCACAAGTCAGTATTAAATGCATCGGACCACCAGGGCTTAAGGGGTAAGATGGAGCGGTCGTCATTGTAGCTCACCTTGATAATCGCCTCGACGACCTTCTCAACCTCGCCGGGTTTCACCAGTCCCTCGGGCTTCGCCCGCAGCGCCGCCAGCTTGTTCTCGTTGGTAGCAATACGCTTCTCGAGATACGGGATGTTGTCCTTGTCGAGCCTTTCCCGCCGGTCAAAGAGGTCCCGCAGGCTGACGAGGGCGTCTCGCTGGCGCTTGAGGTCCTCCAGCACGCCGGCTTCCCACGCCCGCGATTCGTCCTCCAGCAGGCTCTGTGCCGTGCGGAGATGGCGGCTCATGGCCTGCAGGCCGTCGTTGAGCAGCGGCACGTCGTTGGTGTCGGTCGCGTACGTGTCGGCGCTCGCCTCCGTCAGCGACACGAGCGAGAGGGCAAGGCGCGCATGGTCGGCGGCCACACCCTCGCAGCGCTTGACCAAGCGGTCCATGAGGTTGCAGATGGTGATGTACAGCTCGGCGCTCCGTTTGACACCAGCCCGCGTGCGGGCGAAGAGGTCTTCGAGAGTGGGCGGTAGGGAGTCTTCCAGCCCCGGAGGCAGGGGGCGGCCGGTGAATTCATCTTGAACCGAGATGGTCGCTTGCTTGCGCCACACAGAGAGCTCCTGGCGTAGAAGGCGTTAGAACATCGCACCTTATGCGCTTCTTTTTTTTTTTCCGGGGGGGGGGGGAACCGAGTGGTTGAGCAGGTTACATACAGTTGGGACGGTCAGGAACATGATGACCAGCTGTTCCTGGCTCAAGACCGGGTGCCGGACAAGAGCGTTCAAGAACCTGGCCAAACCACGACGCCGTTTCTCTATGAAGGCGCCATCGTTGGATAGGTGGTTACCATTCACTAGGTAGATGATCGTTAGCAACGGAGCAGGCAACGACAGGCGCAGGGCATAGTAAACCAACCAGCAACTCGCTTCGGCGGCAAGAGGGGGAGCACCCGGAATGGATACCGCTTGTGCAAGCAGTCGAGCAACCACACAAAGTCGCTGTATCGCCGGATCACCTTGCTTCCCCTCCTCGAACTCGTCACTTCGTAGTTATGGTGCTGGAACAAAAACACGCCCTCTTTCTCTGGCATCAAAGTCACCAGGATCTGCTCCTGTACGGCTGCACCATTCCGTCCTCCTCCCCCAATGCTTCGGTTGACCGCCGGTGCCGGGGCAAGAATACCGCCAGTCTCTTGAGCACCGCTGTTTGGGATGCCATCGAAAGGAGATGCTGGATGTGGTGGCTGCTCATGGAAATCTCCAGGGGCGGGCGCACCACTATCCATAACCCCCCAAGCATTCGGTGCTTCCACGACAGAGCCGGTGCCCGACGGCGGGGCGCTGGTGGTGAAAGTCGACGTGGTTCGGCGGGGCGGTGCCGCTTGCGGGCCGGATGGGAAGGTGTTTCCACTCAAAGGGCCTGCCGATGCAGACCGGTCATGTCCATTCGGTCGTGGCGGCTCAGGGCCATGGTTGTGGTTCCTGTGCAGTTCAGGCGAGTTCCACGGGTCTTCGGGGTAGTCCATCGAGGGCTTTCTGACGCTCCGGTGCCGTGCTGGGGAGGCGGGTTCGGGGGCGCTCGGCGGTGTCGCGGGTCGTTGCGGCGGTTTGGCACCTAACTCCTCAACATGCGGGCGGGCTGATGTGCTGTCGACAATACCGTGGAGCTTTGGCCGGGGTAGATCTGGGGATTGGCGCAACCTTTGGTTAGCTCTGATAAGAGATGGATATGGGCCCACTCGGGCGCTCGCAGCCGAGGCTGGTTTGTGGTTTGTGTTCGACGAGTGAGCTCCGGGCGTGCTTCATCAAGATGAGATTAAAAAAGGTCGCGATTCCGGGCGCAACTCGCGACGGAAGCGCCAGCTTTGTGGGAGCGGGGAAGGAAGCGTGTTTACTCACCCCGGCGTCGCTCGTCTACCGTATCGAGACTAATCGTTTCCCTTTCCTGTGCGAGGCCAATCAGGGCCAGGAACACATAGAATTGGTTCCTATCCAGAGAAACCTCCTCGACGCCGCCGCCGGGCGCAAGAATATTCATAATTCGCGCCTGAGCGTCGGCGCCGAGCTTCGCGGCGGCCAAGGTCCTCACTACTCCGCCCGAATTGATGCGTCCTGCGCTGCCATCTTCAGCGACGACGTTGTCGAAAGCGTCAATGTAACTGTCGGGGACTGTGGCAGAAGCGAGGAGGTTGCGGAGCACGTCCGCGCGAGTTTGCTGCTTGCGGGGCGTCGGCATATCCCACGGCGAGTCGGAGCCGGCGTCGTCATCAGCAAAGAGAGCAGTGGTGGTCGACCTGGTCATTGGTGGCTCGTCCTCAAACAGCGACGATCTGCCGTTGCCGAAGTTGCTCGATCGCAAATCGGGCGACCCTTCCGGTGAAGGGGTTCCGAAGAGAGACATGTCGAATCTCGGGCGGGTGAGCCGAACCTATGCTGAAACAAAAACAATGTCGCGATATCGCGATGTCTCGATGCACGGGAAGCAGCGCGGGGATGATATAGTGGCGGCAGAGGGCGGTTATCCAAGGGTTTGGTAATTGTTAGGCGAGGCGCTGTCGTCGTAATGCACTCGTAATGTACCACGGCACAGGAAGCAGCAACGAGAGTATTAGAAAATTGAAACAAAAGGCCGCCCTCGACGGTCGGATGACCTTGGACAGCAGCGGGCGCAGAGAAGCTCGAAGCTTTCGCGGTGCGGATGTCGTCAGCACATGGAGAAGTGGTTGGGAGGCTGGGAGGCAACAGCTCCGGGCAATTACACTGCATACATAGCAAGGGTCCCCAGCAGAGAGCGGTAGCTTCCTGCACCCGGGCTAATGGGCCGCCCAGCCACAGTCGCTTAAACGGTTTACTTAAGCCACAAATCCCCGAATTTGGGGTCCAAAAGGTCGAGTCAGGACCTGCCGGACGATGTGGAATTAATACATGGTGTAAATTGTACATTGCTGTCCGGAATAGAGTACATGGGTCCAGAGAGAAAACAAGTGTAATCCTCTAGAACAGCCTCGAGGCCAGCTCCTCAGCCTTCTCCTTAGACATGGCCCTGGCCTTTGGAGCCTCCGTGCCGGGTACCTTGAAGAACAAACTCGGCGACTCGCCCGGCTTCAGCGTGTGGCTCAGGTAGCCCCTGTGCGCGGGGTCGCGATAGTATTCGATGTCCTCACGGCTCGTCGGGTCGGGCAGGCGGTAATAGTGCTTCTTGCTCATCCTGGCCTGCTCCAGCACGGCCTCGACGTGCTCTGCTCCCACGGGCAGCGGCTTGTCCGTGTTGATACTCTTCCCCTGGACGAGCCGCTTGAGGGACTCCTTGGTGTAGAACCGCGTGACAATCTTGCCGCCGGCGGCCTCCACCGCCTTAATCGCCGCGGCGGATGCGCGAGACACCATAATGTCTACTGGAGTCTTCAGCTTGTCTCCGCCGCGGGCCAGGAGCTTGATGCCATCCTTGATAGTGCTCCCGACAATGCCCGACCGGATAAGCTCGCGAGGGGTGATCGGTTTCGTGGGATCGAGACGGCCGTTGTCGATCCAGGTTTGGAGGCGGTCGATATTCAGCTCCATCATCTCGGGAGCAAACCTATTTGTGTGAGCAAGAGCCGCGCACGCAACGCACCAGCAGAAGGGACCCAGGACGGAGCACGTACTGGTTGACGAAGCCGTGGCGGCCATGGCTAACGATGAGTGGTGTTTGGCCACCCTGGAACCACGGCTTGACCTTGCCGTGCTGCCCTTGACCCTTGTGTCCGCGACCGGCCGTTTTGCCGTAGCCAGATGAAGGACCGCGACCTTTCCGAATGCGCTTGTTGTACGCGCCCTTGTTGTCCGAAAGGCTCGCGAGGATCGATGCGCTCCGGGTCTGTACCGAGAGGGCGGCAAAGAGCGAGACTAGACTGGTCTGCCTCGCTGGGGCCTCAATTGCTGCAGCGCAGCATCGCACCGCCTGCGCAAGCGGTAATCTTGGGGGCATTGTCGGCGTTGCGGTCGGAAGAGTGCTGCTGCTCCCGTCAAAAATTGGTTGGCCATGGCGGTTGCTGGTCACCAAAGCATTTCCAGAATTCGAGTGGGTCCTGGCACCTGGACCGAGCGTTGCGACTGCTGACGAAGCAGCCAACCGACATAAGCCAAGCGGACTCAAAAGTTCAGCCTTCTCGTGCGCTTTCAACTGTGCTAGTTTGCTGCATTTACCGCCCTTTCCAATTTGATTGCACTTCAACAATCAATTTGGCACTCAGCCCCAACAAGCCGCCATATTTATGAGTAAAATGAGTCACGCAAAAAGCCCTTTCAAACGAGGAAATATGAGCGTTTTAATCGAGGAACCTACGAACCACCACTTTGGATTTGCTTTCCATTGAAAAACTTACCTGGTCGAGGTATACGTACTACGAAAATTGAGTAACGTTACTGCGGCTGATGACATACAAAAGGTCATGCCTTGTGTTCCGCTGATGACCTAGAATGAGCATAGATATAGAAGCTTTACTGAAGTGCTCATGGCCTTTGGGCTGAACTCAGAGAGTCTCGTGGCAGGGGCTGTTGTCTTCCAGTGCACGCTGGAAGTTGCTCAACGAAAATGCTCGATTATTTAAGGGCGGCATTCGACCCTGCAGAAGGTAGTTGAAGAGACTACGCGTCGGCAGATGATCTAGGAGTCCTAACTCGGAAGGTCAAGCGCTATTTCCACTCGACTTCTAGATTTACGGCCGACGTCGACTACAGAAGTTTTCGGAGACAAGCCAATCGCTAGCAAAAGATGGTACAGCGCATGATCCGGGGGACTGTGTGTCACGACTGGTTAAACGAGTCTTTCCGGGAGATGAGTGTGAGCCTCGCATCGTCGATCCAGTTTAGCAGCATCGGTATTCTCAAACTGGCTCGTTCTCAAGTGTGGCCGGCTTGTGCTTCGTGCTGCTATCTGGAGTAATCCACATAACGTTATTCCCTCCCAACTATATGCACAAAGCACCTACTAAGCTGTCTGCCGGGCAGCGGGTAAGGAGGTGGGACTTGTCCTACTGGCGGCGGGATGCCAGAATCGGCATTGTCAACAGGGCTAACATACTGACTGAAATCAGCCTTTTCGTCGTGCCAAGGGGTCGTCGTAAGACTGAGGCATGTGCTAAATTCCCCCGTGGGATGCCTAGACAAGAAAACGAAATCCACATCTGTCTTCACCTGAGGTATCTTCTACAAGAAATGAATCAGCAAGCCAGCAAGGCCGCCGCGTTGGGTTAAACAATGTTTCATGGTCCCTGGTATATCGGGCATGTAACTGCGTCTTGACATTACAACAGAGTAAACGTCACCAGGTAAGGTGCTGCGAGTGTTGACACATGTATACGCCTATAGCCTACCGTGTTCTGAGTTATTTTGCTTTTTCCATCCTTCCTAAACTTCATTATCTGGCTCATTCATTGGTAGAGCTCTAAACAATATATGACCGGCATACTTGTCATACCCTCGAATAGAGTTACCATACAGCTCGCAAACGGATATTACTCGACCCATCAGAGTCTTTTGGTAAATTCACTTTCATCCTTTAATCCGTCGCCGGGGGAGGGCCCGGACTCCTCCCTATTATGAAGCGATAGCACGTTATGAGCCTCAGATCCTTGCTGCGGAACTCGCGTCTCACGCCCTCGATCAGCAGTTGGACTTGCTGCTCTGTCCAGGAGAAAACCCTCGTTAAGAGGGCCGGAGTATGCGAGGCGACCGACATTTGCATGTGCAGCTGCTCGAAACGACCCAGCTCCTTGAGGGCCGGGTCCTTGGCCCAGGGCCCGATGGGGATCTACCAAACGAAGTGTCAGTCCGTCTCTGGTCTCAAATCCACATTACGAGGGACCTTTCAGAGAGTTTCAAAGGTTTTTCACTGACCCGGATGACCTTCTCCTCAACATTCTCGAACCCAGCGTCTATCATCCACTGCTTATGCCTGCGGGCGACATTGATCTGCTTGCCGAATAGCCGGCTCGCCTCGTCAATACTCTCGACCCACTCCTTGGTCCAGGGGGCGCGCTCATAGCTGTCATCATCACTGAAAATCCAGGCGTCGTACTCCTGCATCTCGCACCAGCCGCCGGGCTTGAGGTTTTGGCGCACTTGGCGGTAGAAGTCAGCCCAGTCGGCGACGGTGCCCGAGAGGGCCCGGCCGTGGATGTAGTCGAATTGCTCGTCGTCGCGGTACGTCCACGCGTCCTCGTAGTCGTCGACGTGGAACCGGCAGTTGCCCGGCACCCATTCGGGCTGGATCGGCGACAGATCAACCCCGAACACGGACGCCCCCGGGTGCTCGTCGGCCATATCAATGGCCCAAATGCCAGTGCCGCAGCCCAAGTCGAGGACGCGGAAGTTGTTGCCCTTGCCACCATCGCCACTATTGCTGAAGCCCGAGGAGCTCCCCTCTGCAGGACCCGGGATGTCGAGGGGCGCCGTGTAGAGCGCACCCCGCAATAGCAGCCGCCAGATGTGGTGTTGGAGATCCAGCCGCTCCTGCTCGTCCTCGTCGTTGGGGAGCACGTATTGGCCCGACCGGTAGGCATGGTACCGCCGCCCGTTCTCGTACACGTAGTTGGTGATGGACGACGTCAGCGACTCGGTTCGGCTCGACCCCGCCAAGCTGCCGTACGCCGAGTCGGCATCGGATCGGTCGTGCTGAACGGAAGCACGAGTGGATAAATTAGCTGGACTCCAGTCGTTGATTGCGTGGTAGGTACGAGAAGTGTGAGTCTCCTTTTCTTTCTGTGGGGAGGGGAGAAACATACGTCAACCTGCAACGGGACCGGGAGTGGTTCCCGTGCTTCTGGTTCCTGCGCTTCTGGTTCCTGTGCTTCTGGTTCCTCTGCTTTTGGTTCCTGCTCTTGTGCTAGATTCCGCGGCTCGTCCTGTCGTTGTTCTTGCTCCTGTTCCTGCGACACTGCTGGCTCCATTTCGCCCGGAGCATTACTCCCCGATAAGGCGGGGTGAAGGGATGTCATGTTATGGATGCTTTTGTATTTGATTCGCCAACTCCAGTTTTCGAGTCTGGTTTTGAATTGTTTAGGGAACGCTCAGGGGTGTCGCCACAACAATGACTGGTGCGAATGTCGTCTTGAGCATTCTGCTAGCTCAGGTGCCATTAGTATTACATGCTGGTATCTCAGGGCTGGCCGCCGGGATGACGGTCATCCTCGCTAGTGTAGCTGA
>MU857728.1:0-77438 GCA_033296725.1 Corynascus novoguineensis | reverse complement strand
TCTCGTACCCTTCACTCTAACCTTCAACCCACTAGGACCATTCCGGTCCTGACACAGTTTTCATAGGTGGGACTGTCCGCTTTGGGGGGCAATGATAAGTTGTTGCTTGTGCGGTATCTGATTGTTGAATTGGTGCGGGGGTGCCATGCCTGTTGTTGTATACAAAACCAGAACTCTTTGGGGCTCACAGTTCTCTCCGTTTGATTGGACCTGCGTCTGATCGGCCAAGGGCGTTGGGTATGTTGATGGGTTTGGGAGTTGACCACTGATTCGATACTGGATATATAAGCGAAACCAAAATATAATGCAAGAATTACTCATTTCTACTCGTGATACTACAGGATGGAAATTACAGGGATTGATTTCCAAAGATAGCGCTCTCTACGGTAGAATGCTTTCAGGGACACCAATACCTCTTTTTAATCTTTACATTACCCCTTTGGCACTAACGATATTTTCTCCGTCGCGGCAAGTTCGGCAGGGGGTCTTGGATGCTCGACAGGATCTCCCGTGCCAGAGAACGAAGCTGTTTCGTGAACAAGGGCCGAAGGGTTTAACCCACCAAGAGAGTTCTTCCACCGAATTGATGTTAGCAGGGATAAAGTCTGGCCTGTGACATGGAAGGGGACACGGAAACCTAACGTACCCTAGAGGTCAGGGGTACCTTTTTTACCCAACCAGTTGCCCTGATGGAGTCCGCCCAAGCAAGCACCACATGTTCTTCGTCCGATAAATTCATGAACGCCATGGCGAATGAGTCGGATTTTGCGGGAAGCTCTTTGGACGATGCGATCCGGCGGATGTCTATGGGACTGGAATTCAGATTGGAGACCTGGAAGACGTGCCCCTTGTCGTTAACCATGACCAGCTCCGTTCCCAAAGGAGAAAACGCGGCACACTGTATGCGGTTGCCGAGTCTGCTGTGTCGGCCCGTAACATCGGTTCGAATCTCGCTCCTGTACCCGTCCTGCGGCTGCATCAAGACGGGCGTGCCGGACTGTGTCCATGTTGTTACGCAGACCAAGCTCTCCTCGCCGTTAGCTCCGTGGCGAAACGACGCCGAAGACACGCCATTGTCCTCAGACTCGTGAAGTGGAACTGGATACCGGCACGTCGTAAGCTCCTGGAAGGTGTGGAACGGGTATCGCCACAAGTATATCTGTATCAGGCCGGTCCTGGAGCTTCGCGTGCTTGCGAGGAGAACCAGCCCGTCGTTCGAGAAGGCAAGGGTATCCACGGACGGGCAGTGTCGGCAGTCCGCGTGATAAAGAGCGTGAAGCCTGTCCTCTCGTGGCTGTTCCATGCTCCGCGCGCTGAAGAAACGGACAGTCGAGTTTTCGAAACCGACCACTACATAGTGTTCCTGCCGGTCGATTGCTATGCTCTTGCACCACAGGGAAGATGGTATCCGATATTCCACTACGTTCGTTGTTGGCTGCACTAAATTCACGATGCGCAGCTGTAAGATGATGGTTAACGTCAGCACACGCCATGCCGACTGGGTGGGTTGAGAGACCCAACCTAAGGCAAGCGGGAAGTCATACCGTCAGTTTTTGGTCCCTGGTGCCGATGACGTACGCAAGACGCGTCTTTGCCACAGCTGCAAGAATGCAAGTGCTCTCGGGCAAGATGGCCCGCGTCATGGTGGGTGGTGAGGTCCCGACATCCCAGACATGTATCAACAACTGCGTCCAGAACAAAGCGAGCGTCGAGTTGTGTGAAAGATAGACATTGATGTTCCTGGACAGTTTACCCCTGGATTGTGCCTTGGATGTGCTGAATAGAGCGGAGAGGGGTATTTCTTCTAACCTCTGGGCCTCTAATCCCGTAGACGACAGAGAGCTCGAGTCCCCGGCGGCCGCCACAGGGGCTTTCTTAGACCCGGTGAACTTCAACCTCCACCTGGACTTGCCCTTCTCGATTGATGTGACCAAAGGAACAGTACGGGGAGCGTGTACCGACGGAGCGTCATCCGCCGCTGCTTGCCTGCGCAGTACAGGCGAATCGCGCGAAAATGGAGGGGGATCTGTTAAGAAAGTGCCATCCGGGTTCGAGAGGATGTTATCTATATCGTCCGCGGCCTTCTTGTGGTCGGCAAACACGTCAGTACGTGACGGCTCGCTTCGGAGGGGCAAGGAGGATTGGTAGGGACTAGGTGACTGAGGAGAGACTGGACCCAAGTAACCAGGATTGTTCGTATCACTGAACAGAGGGCTTGGCAGGGCTGATTTCACCACGTTGGGCGGGAGGCCCGCTTCGGGGTTTCCATGTCGATCGCCCGCGACGCCGAGAACGCTATTGTATCCGGGAGGGTATAAACCGCCGCCGGACTCTAATTTTGGCGGGCCTAATTGAAATTGGGTCGGTAGATGGCGCTCTACGTTGATGGTGTCGGCGTCGGGCCGAAGCGGCTCCACTAACTCCCAAGTCTGTCTCGAGATTGGTATTTCGCGAGCCAGTGTGATAGCCTCTCCGCAAGTTCTGCACCTTGCCCCTGGCGCAAGACGGACCTCAGGCACATTGGCGGGGTCAAGCTTAACAGCAGGGAGGTTAGCACACAGACTCGAAGATAAATACACCGCGCCGTGGGAGCAGGGAAAGGAGGACATACTGGTAACTGGATTCCCATATGTTTCAGCTGGGATGCGCCGATCAAGTGACATCCGGGACAATTCACCGCGTATAGGCCCGGCCGTGAGCGGGCGAAGTGGCCATTAGGGTCGTCCTGGAGCATGATAGTTCTTAGGACTTGCGAGATGTTGTGCATAAACTCCTTGTCGCTGAGGCGATGAATGGTCTGGCGTTCCCTGAGCTTCATGCAGAGGCCGTCGAGAGCGTCCAATTCAGCCTCGTCTACCTGAGCCCCGGAGATGTCGCGGCGCGAAAGGTCAAGGGTGTCTGGGAGAACGATGCGAAAGGAGGTACTGAAGGTAGCAACCATGTCTACCCTAGGCAGGTGCGGAGGCGTACGCAAGTTGTCGAGCGCAGTCAGCACTGCGTTCCGAGACCTGGCGGACGAAGACTGGAGGCGGACATCTCGCGTCTCTCTGTTGGCAGCGTACTGTACGGATGCGGCAACAACGTACTGCGAGACATCACGCAAAGCCAAGAACTGACCCAGCCAGTTACCAAACCCATTTGGCGGGGCTATCTCGGAGATGGCTTCGGGCTGCAGGCAAGGTGGAAGGGGGTACTAGGCACCCATCAGCCCGTACTCCTCGTTAATCGAACGAAGGGGGAAGAGAGTAAGGGGAGAGGATCAGGATGGTGTGTTAATCTTCATACCAACTCTGTGGCTAACGTGGGCAGCTCGGCACTGAGTCTGGGAGGCAAAGCAAGGGAGTCGGGATCCGCATGCAGCTGGCCGGTTACCTCCTTGCAAACATCAAGCAGAAACGATTTGGGCCCAGGGTAGCTGTCAAAGACTTGCTCCAAGGTCCGGTGGAGACGGGCGAAGCGTTCGCGCCGGTCCCTAGGGCGCTGGTTTGTGGGAGCTTTGGGGTGAAGGGCGAGGAAGCGGAGAGCGGTGAGGAGGAAATCGGCCAGGTAGTGATCGCGTAGTTGGCGGTGTTCCCAGAGGTATTCGCGGCCTTCGGAGACGAGCTGGAGGACGAACTCGACGGAACGCAAGGTGACCTCCCAGCTCGCGAGATAGCCGAGATACCAGCCAACATGGGCCTTGTCGGACGGTACCGTCAGGCGCTGGAGATCGAAGACAGCTTTAAGTTGAACGAGCAGGGCGATGACCAGGTGCTGGTAAGCATCACGATCGGAGACGGCAGCGTATATTTTGTCGAGCGAGAAGCGGCCGAGTAGTTCCAGCACAACATCGTCGATGTCGCTCCGGAGGGCGAGCAGTCCCCAGAGGTTGGCAAAGCGCGGGAAGAGCGACGACGGCAATGGTGTGGCCATGGCGTGCGACACGACCTGGGGCCGCCCCGGCCCTTGGATGTCGTCGTCCAGTAGTTATTGACCGGAGATACTTGCTGGCGGTGCCGTCTCACGGAAACGTGCGGGGTTGCGGGGCACCGCCGGTGTGTTGCTCGCGGACTGGGAGCCGTCAGGCTTCCTGCCCTTTTTTTCCGTTTCCCTTTTTTTTATTCCTCTTTGTATTTAATTTCCTCCAACAGCTCTGTTTCGTTCCCTTAAATCCTAAACGCCTTGCAGTGTCGGCGTCACACTGACACCGGTTGGAAGAAGGAGGGGGGGGGTTGGGGGTCCGCTCAATAGGGCTGGCAGGTTGCTGCAAGGGGCAGGAGACGATCAGCGACGGGATTCAAATCAGTGCGGTGTTGGCGGGATAAGTTTTCTGAGCCCCTCAGAATATGCCATGTCGGGGCATCCTGCCGTACGTCGTGTTCCGGTGAATCGGTCTTGCATGGCAGGTTCGGTAGGCCGCTCGTTGTAATGTATGTACCTACCTACATGGACCCATATGGTGTACAAACCGTACATGGTGAAGAGGACACCACCTCACTCCCCCTTCCGATAGTACTGGCGCGCAAGTGGGAAAACAACAGACTGATTTCGGGACAAATGCCCTCTCTCATCTTTCAATTACTCCCAACCTGGCCATTAGCCTCCGTGGCGAAGCTGTTATTGCCTTGAAGACAAAGTCCATGCGGCAGTGCGCCATGCTTGGTACCATACGCATGGGCTCAGCCACGGGTTGCGCACATGGGAGAAGCCGTCGTTCCAAGGTTGGGTTGCGCGTCTGCCTGCAGATGGGCTTCTACAGTGCAGTGTTACTGTGCTGGAAAGTTCTAGGTGCGCTTTCCATTTCCGCTAATACGTAGGACCGCAAGTCAAGATACCGCCGGAAATGGTGGTCCAGTCGCAGCGAAGCAGGGAATCTGTAGTGGTTGAGCCAAGCTTTCGCTAGAAACTCAACGTTACACTAGCGGCGGAGTTTTGGCAACGACCCCGAGCCTTGCGAGCAGCAAATGCTGGCTTCGGGTCGCATTGGTCGAGCGAGGCTAGTGTAGATGCAGTCTCCGGGCCAGAGGTGGGCATGGGTTGCGGGCAATGGTGTGCAGCCGGAAACCAACCAATGGCACTTGACCCTTCCACTTTGAGCAATTTAGTCCGCCTCTAAGCTTGGACAAGCGAGCAGCAATCTATCGCTGCAACGCATGCGGTATGTGTCTACTATATGAGCTCCAATACACTCAGTCGGACGCCCGCAGTAGCCCCTGCAAAGGATTTTCAAATCTTGCCCTCCTTCAGTCACCTCCCTCTTGCACGTACTCCCTCCTACATCCCCGCACTTCTTCCCCGGACATGTTTGCTCAAGTTTTCTAGCTAAAGCTGATCGCGGATCGTATCCTGGGCATTCACTATGATTAATACCAAAGTCACACGTTCCCCAACTTATCGGCCGACATATGTAGATGGGCTCCATGACTGCGAGCTTCCCTGGTGATGACACAAGCCGAGCCGTTGGTATGGCGCTGCACAGCTCTCGAGCTGGAGCACGCGATCTTTAAATGATAAGAATGGGGCAGTGTTCGACCGAGCCATTCCCATTCCCCTCGCAAGCGTGCATGCATATACTGCAGATAAACACCAGCAGCCAGCCGGAGAGCATGGCAGTGGGTCGACCGCCACACAGGGTGGGCGGGCACCGTATATACATGGCTGGGTGTGCCTTGAAGTAAGGTAGGTAAGGAGCCGAGCTGAGAACGGTAATTCAAGAACTCCTCCCATGTGGATGGCAGTGTGCAGGGGAATCCGGCAATCTGATTAGCTATTATTTTTACCTTGCATAGCCGATCGTGATGCACCCAGCGCCAAACAAGGTGAGGCGGCGCCATGAAGAAAGATAGCCGGCACTGGGCAGAAGAAGAGACCTTAGGGGACCAGTAGTGTACGGGAAAGTAAGATGGCTGAGTGGGCATGATAGCAATTTTGCCCAGGTACCCTAACTTCCTGTATATACATAGGTACTTCACAATCTCTCCGGGGCCCTGGCCCGTCCCTACTCGCCCACGACTTTGTGTCAAACTCTGAAAACCCGATCATTCTTCGTAACTCATGCCCTCTTTCGCGTCCAGAATTGCGACTGGTCTTTCAGCTCCGTTGTCGTCATCGCCGTCGTCGTTGTCGTCGTCATCGTCGCCGCCGCCATGGACTACGAGAAGCCCGAGGCACTGAATCCCCAAGTGTACCAGCAGGTGGCCTGCCAAACTCCACAACCCGACGGCGAGGCCACGCTCAACGGCTTCGAGGAGCCAGCCGTGCCCGAAGATAAGCGCGAGTTTCGTGGAGACAGTCTTTGGTATGGTTCCCGCGCGGAGCAGCGGTACTCGCCGCTTAATCTACTCTAGTTGGCTGTGGTGTTGCTGACCGTGACTCGTGATTTTACCCTACCAGGCGGGTGCTCGATGAGCGGCATATCAATGTGGGAACAACAGTCGCCCCACGGTTTTAAACCTGAAAATGCTAACCAAATGTTCTCTGATTAAAGATGATTGCCTTTTCAGGGTAAGGATTCATTTGCTCGGGCCAGTCCAGTCAACATTGCTTTCGGGAGCTGTCCATGTCATTGCTCGCTAACGTTCTGTTGCTAGGACAATCGGGAATGGTATTATTAACACAAAGCCAGGGAACACGCATCTAGAGCTAACATCTAGAGCTAACATTTCAACCTGCACAGGTCTGTTTCTTGGGAGTGGCAGCTCGCTGGCTGGTGCTGGGCCGGGCGGTGCTGTCTTAGCCTATGTTCTCATGGGGACCGGTGAGTTACCCGCACGCTGGGCAAGATTATATATGGACGAAGAAAGAGATAAAAAACACCAGTGCAGGGGAGCTGACCGTTTTAAAGTCATTTCTTCGGTCATCAGCTGCCTGGGCGAGATGACAGCCCTCATGCCCGTCAACGCTCCCGTCATGGAGTTTCCACGCCGTTTTGTCAGCCGCAGTGTCGGTTTCGCCGTTGGTTGGATATATTGGTTAGAAGGCTCCCCTTCTTGGTAACATGCAGGTAATATGACATGTTCGCTGACTAGTTACTCTGAAGGTTTGCCTACGCCGTGCTCGCAGGCCAGCAACTCGTCGCTTTATCGAACGCCATCAGGTTCAAGTACGAGGACGATAAGACTAACTTAAATTGGGAGGTGGGCCAAAGAGTGGACAATGCCGTCTGGATATCGGTCTTCTTGGTCCTAGTCATCACCTTTAACATGTTTCCTGTCCGGGTATGTTTTGAGTCCGAACCCCTTGTAAGGAGGGGAATAAATGGTATCTCTGGTGGCGTGCTGCTAACTGGGGGTTGCCCGTAGGTGTTTGGTGAGCTCGAGTACATCTTTGGTTGCTTCAAGCTCATCTTCATTGTTTTCCTCATCCTGGTACGTGGTTTAAATCCAGTACCCTCGCCCCTTCTCATGGCTCTGATCGTCCCTGGCTGACACGACGAGGCTCTTGCAGCTCATGTTCTTTTTGTCCATTATCCAACGTCGGTACAACTCCTGTCTTGTTACTACCACGACACTGTCACTAACGATCTCTTCCGAACAGCCCAGGGAGACGCGTATTACAAGGAGCCACTTGGCACCCGTTGTATGTGGACTCCCGTAATATTATGGATGCGCATCTTGTCACTAACTATTGCAAAGACTGGAACAATCCCTATTCATTCTTTACGTCAACATATACTGCGAAACACACAGACACTGGGGCCAGCCTCGTCATCACCGGGTCCCTCGGAACGCTCCTCGGAGTCTGGTACGTCTAGCCCATCTCAATTACCATACTTGTCACGGCGCGTACCAAGGTGGCCTCTAACCAACCACATCCTGACCCGACAGGACGACTTTCACCAGGGTTTTGTTCTCGTATATCGGAATGGATATTGTTGCCGCCACGGCCGCCGAGAGCCGAGCACTGGCCGACGTGGAGAGCATGAAGATGGCAGCCCGGAAGATTAATCTGCGAATCACCGTGCTCTATTCGCTCGCCGTGCTGACGGCGTCGTTCGTCGTCCCCATGGACCATCCCTTCATTAACGGCGACGCCACGTCCGTGAGCGCACGCTCCGTCTTCGTCATCGCCGTTGTCGAGGCCGGTATGCCCCGGCTCGCCCACTTCTTCAACGCCGTCTTCTGCTTCTCAGCGTTTACCTGCGCCATCAACTCCCTCTACATTGCCACGCGTGTTCTCCACACACTTGCCCTACGCGGCCAGACCGGGCCCGAATTCATCACCAAGCGCCTGCGAGCGTGCAGATCCGGCGTGCCTGTTCGGGCGGTCCTCGTCACCGGTGCCGTCATGTTGGTGGCATATATGGGTCGATCCGGTGCCCCAGGAGAGGTGCGCGGCTCCGTTCCACTGTCTCTGTACTCTTCGCGGGTGGGAATCATCATCGCTGACACGTGAGAGCAGCGTCTGGACGAGCTGGCGAATAACTCGACTGTTTCGTGCCTCGTCGTCTACGTTACCATCTGCGCGACTTACCTCTATTTTTTCAGGACGTGAGTACTTATCTATGCTCTCCCGTGCTTCGAATCACAAAGAGTTTCCGTTGATGGTATCTGCGCTAAATAACCGGGTTGTTGGTCTCCAGACTCGAGGACGCTAAGCTGTACGGGAACACGTCGGAATCGCAGGCGGCTAGCTATGACCGCGATCACCCGCTGTACCCCTACAAATCCCATGGCCAGTGGCTTAAGGGCTGCTACGGCTTGGTTGCCTGTGCCATTTTGATTATGTTTAATGGTCTAGCCGCCTTTATCGGGTCATTCGACGCGCGCAAATTCGTGTCGGCCTACATTAGCGTAAGTCCAGAAATTTGGCACAACATTTTTCTTGGAGACCCACCTAACTACCTACTTACGCTCCCTATCCATGAACCCCCATTTCCATTTGTCGGGGACACTCGCTGAATTCATGCCAATTATACAGTTGCCAACGTTTCTTATTCTCATCCTGGGCTATAACATTCGAAAACACGGCCTGAGATTTTCCGATTGGTGGACGGACAAGTCTGGCGACCTCAGCAACACCGTGCAGGCGACTAGTCCCAAGCGCAAGGGCAGGCTCGAGTTTCCGGACGCTGGCTTCACCAGGGAGAATGCAATCACGTTTGTGGAGTGGATCTGGGTTTGGCTGAAGTAGTCTTCTCAGCGTCCTGGCTTTTCCTACTTTATCGGTGTCCATATTCTCTGGTCTGCAATTCCCATGCGTAGACAAAGCTCTTCGGTTCTGATAACCAGCGTAACTAGAGTACACAGCTGTTGAATATAGGTCCTGTGTCTGCTCTGTGGTAAGATTTATGTTTTGTAAGGGCATTTTCGACGTCAATCTTCGTTTTTAAAGGCCTCCGAGGTTCGATTCTCCCAAAGTAGCAAGTACGATTCTTCCTAATTTCAAACCAGGGAATAATCAAACATAGACACATGCCCGAGGTCTCACACAGTATTGTGTGAGAATTCGTGCAGAGCCACACAGGCCCTGGACGCCCAATGCTGAATCTACAATACCGTGAAGCATTGTTGAGTCCCTGCCCTGATTAAAGAGCACTGTATCCACCAATGCCTTGTGTCGCTCCTGACTGTTATTTCCACCGTCACGGTACCAACACCCAAGCACTAGCCGATTTGGCTGGGCATGGCCGTGTTCAATGAATTCACTGTCATAAAATTTGATTACCTACTCATATAGTTATGATTAATTAGAATTCTATACATGCATCGATCACGCAGGGTCTATTCGTCTACACCGGACAAAGACGCCTAGTACATAACTACCTATAACATGCTAGAAGATCTAGCCATGATCAAGTATCAAGCCTAGACGACAATATGATGACTGACCCACATCCTTCTGAGAATTCGTGAGTCGTGGGCCTGAACGGGGTATAACAGGGGAGCTGCGCAGAGCGCGATTTACAAACCAACATGCCCATGTCTAATTGGAACGCCACCGGGATGCGCTGTACCAGGACCGAAGTCCACAAAGATTCTTATATTACACAGACGATCGTGTCACCGTTGTTTCCTCCACCATGGCCAGCCAATCTCGCCACGCGCACCCCTTTCCTAGATTGCATAAACGTGTCCCCTTCTACAGCGCCTAGAGAAGCATCTTGCGCGGGTCTTCAATGTACTCCTTGACCTTGATCAGGAACTGCACCGCCTCCCTGCCATCCAGAAGACGGTGATCATAGGTGAGGGCGAGGTACATCATCGGCCGGATCTCCACCTTGCCATTGACAGCCACAGGGCGATCCTTGATGGCGTGGAGGCCAAGGACCGCCGTCTGGGGCAGGTTGATGATGGGAGTGCCCATCAGTGAGCCGAATACGCCTCCGTTGCTGATGGTGAAAGTGCCGCCGGCCATGTCCTCGATCGTGAGTTTGCCGTCACGAGCCTGCATGTTTTAAGTTCACCGTCAGATCCGAATCAATAGCGAGTGAGCGTAGCTGTAGGCACCATACCTTCTTGCCCATGTCGGCAATGGCCTTCTCAATACCAACCATGTCCAAAGCCTCGACGTTGCGCACGACGGGGGTGACAAGACCCTTTTCCGTCGCGACGGCGACGCTGATGTCAACATAGTCCCTGTAGACGATGGTATCGCCGCCGTTGGGGCCCTCGATCGATGCGTTCACCACGGGAATGTCGCGCATAGCGAGGACGCAGGCCCGGGAGAAGGCACTCATGAAGCCCAGCTTGACGCCCGTCTTCTTCAGGACCTCATCCTTGTACTTGCTGCGGAATTCCATCAGTGCCGACATGTCAACCTCGTTAAACGTGGTCAGCGACGCAGCGGTGTTCTGGGACTGCTTGAGACGCTCCGCGATGCGGAGACGCATTCGGTTCATCTTAACCTTCAGAGCCTGTCAGCACGAATTGTTCCGCAAAAATCTGAACCACCCGAGTGGTGACCTACCCTCCTTTCTTCCCGGCTACCCAGGGTGGCAGGCCCTTCAGCCGCAGCCTTTTCGGGCTTGCTCGGCTGCTTCGGCGCGGCAGGCTGTTCCTTCGCCGGCGCGGGTGGTGCAGCCGGCTTTGTCTCCTGCGGTTTGGGCTCCGGCTCCTTCTTTTGCTCAGCTTGTGTGTCGGATGCTGGCTCCTTGGAAGTCTCCTCCTTGGGCGTCTGCTTTGTCTCCGTCGCGGCCGCCTTATCGCCTGATGGCGCACCGCCAAGTTCGATGCGCACTAGGTCTTGGCCGACAGTAACAGTGTCCTCCTCGTTGGCCAGGAACTCCTTGATGACACCAGCTTCTGGCGCGTTCACGGCAACGTCGATCTAAACATCGCAAGACAACACCAATAAGTCCTCAATGTGCACTGTGCAGCGACCACAGGTGTAACGTACCTTGTCCGTCTCAATCGTCGCGATCTCCTCATCTTGCTCGACAAAGTCGCCAACAGCTTTGTTCCATTGTTTCAGAGTACCCTCGCTAATCGACTCGGCCATCGTCGGCACCTTGACGATCTTGTCGGCGTAGGTCCGTACATGCTGGAATTGCAGAGGGAGCTGGCGCAGTGCTGAGCCCGTGTTATAGAGAGCGAGTTTAGGAGCGGTGCGAGCCGCAAGCCGGAGTCCTCGATACACCATGATGGCGACGTCTGAGCAATGTCTGATGCTGAACAAGGTGGTTGCGGGAATTCGTGGAGGTGGACCGTTCGGCTTCGGCTTTCAGGATCTGCACAAAGCGTGGATGACTTCCTGGTAATGCGCAAACACAAACACGTCGAAGAGCCGTGAAAATAGGCGCCGATTGAGCACAATTGGTCTCGTTAGGTATGAAGGGAAAATAGAGAAAACACGAGGCACCGTATGTTTCGATGCGCCGTTGGCAAATCTAGGGTGAGAAAAAAAGTAACTAAAGGAGCTCGTTGGCGGAAACAGAATTCCAGACTCAAATCGAAGCAGGGTTGCAAGGAGCGCAGGCTGCGAGCGGCGCTGCCGACGCCATTGTCCGACTGGCCCGGTGACCTCAACCTGCAGCAGCTTGACACAGCTTGCCAAGCAACAGTGGAGTACGTACACCCGGACGCGGCTTTGGTAAGGCTCGGCGAAATGGAAGGGAACAGCATGCTCCCGTTTTCCGGATAACGAGGTACCCCGTTACATGACTTCCAGTCAAGAGGCCTGCCTGGAGGTGGGCCCACTTCTCGCCGCTCGTGCCCTTGCTTGGCCGCCAGACCTGCAATTAATGCCTCAGGCAGCAATTCATCTCGAGCTCACCAATCCACTTCGCCAATTGAGCTCAACACCGACCAAGCACCAAAAGTCGCGACACGAACTAAAGATATTCCTCGGCACTGCCCCCGTACTCCGTTTGGGCCGTACCGCGAACTGGTATATAGGAGTAGGAGAAGACAGCTGAACGGCCACGGGCATTGCATCCACCGGGCGTGCCGGACACTGAAGAACAGACTAGGGAACTCGCCGCCCACCATGTCGTCAAGGCAGGCCGCATTGTTAGTTACATCCCCCGTCCCGAGAGGTTGCGGACGAACGCCACTGACATTACACCCAGGTCACTCTACCGCCGCTCGCTGAAGCTTGCCCTCGACTGGTCGGTCCAACGCCACCTCTGGCGCGGCCAGGCTCTGTATATCCGTTCGCTGTTTGAGAAGAATCGGGATGTCAGCGACCCGAGATTACAACGGGTGCGCAATCAGAACTCTGCAAGTTAACTCGGAGTCGAATTGGAAAGCTCACATGGCATTTTTGCATAGGCATTGTTGAAGGAGACGGAGAAGCTGCTGGAGAAGTGGAAGCACCCGGACCCCTACGTCCACCCTACCGCTCCTGGAGGTGCGCATTGTCCACAACGATGCCTGATCCGTGTGGTTCGCAAGGCTAACAGAATATGCAGGATCCAAGTACGAAAGGAACCTTCCGGCGCCTCATTTGGATCGTAAGTTGACGCCTTTTCGGGCAATCCACGCGCGCTGTTCGCTGGCTGACACGTTCTTGCAGCCCCGCCGCCGCTCAAGTTCTGAAGGGCAAATTCGAGACGGATCTCTGTTGTACATAAGATTTCCAAATTTACCGAATAGAAGAGTTTGTGCTATATTGCGTTTAATACCTTCTGTTCTTTGACCTCCCGATGACGAGACACGGTGCGACACAAATCTTTCCATGAACAAAAGCAGACAGCAGACACCAAAAAAATAAACTCTCCCAATATTACAGCGGAACGCAAGACGCAGACTTTGCAAACACAGGGATCAAAATTGGATGCTCAGAGGATATTCTCATTCGTGACCATGACCATGCCCATCATGGAATTAATGTACAGCCCAAACACGCGAAAAAGCAACCGATGACCCGAAACCGTGACCCCGATATCATGAACCCAGCGTGCCGACCAGAAAAATAAAAGCAAAACCCAACCACAAAATCAGAGCTCCTGAGACAAGTTCTTGCCAGTCTTGCCGGTCTTCTTGGGCAGAAGGTCTGGAAAAAAAAATGTTAGACAAATACGCCGGGAAGAGGCATGCAAAACAACGTACTTTGGTGAATGTTGGGAAGGACACCACCCTGGGCGATGGTGACGTGACCAAGGAGCTTGTTCAACTCCTCGTCATTCCTGATGGCGAGTTGCAGATGACGCGGGATGATACGCGTCTTCTTGTTATCGCGAGCAGCGTTACCAGCCAGCTCAAGAATTTCGGCGGCAAGATATTCGAGGACGGCAGCCAGGTAGACGGGAGCACCGGCACCGACACGCTGAGCGTAGTTGCCCTTCCGGAGGAGACGGTGGACACGGCCGACAGGGAACGCGAGACCAGCCTTGGACGAACGGCTAATAGATATGTTAGCCAACTGTGATCAAGTGGTGTATCTGGTGACTTGACTGGAATTTGGGGAAACCCCATGCCCAGCACCCAAGAGCGCTGGGTTTGATGACGCGAAAAGGACACTTACGATTGCGCGTTCTTGGAACCGCTCGCCTTGCCACCGGACTTGCCGCCGCCAGTCATTTTGATAGATGTTTTTGGGTTTTGGAAAAAGTGAAGTTGATGTTGTTGGGACGAGAAAGAACTCGACGTGCGAATGCAGTGGCTGATGAGAGAATAGAAGTTGGTTGATTGGGAGTTGGAAGAAGATGGCCTGCGGTGGGGGGATGTGCGAGTTAAGTAGTTTTCGCGTAAGGGTGCGGGATCACGGATCACTCGCGCCTCTTCTCAGGTTGTTGATTTGAGCTGTTGGAGCTAGTCCCGAAACGGCTGTGTGCATGGGCTGCGATTGCGCGCAGTTAAAAAAATGCCGGGCGATTGCTTGCGGGCCGCTTGATTGGCTGCTTGCGACCGCGCCACGCTCTCCGCCCGCAAGCTTCAAAATGGGTGCGCTCCCTCCCAACGCGAAAAAAAAAGGTCCAAGTTTTGCTCAAGGCCAAAAAAATAATAATAATGCTGCCTCATCCATGGCAGCCTGCTTTGAGGAAAACGCGAATTCTCTGGTTCCGCACACCCTGGCCGAGCAAAATGACCAACCATTAACCCCAAGCATCACTTTCCACAATCATAACATTCAGCCTTTTCCCCCATTCATCTTGGTCAACAAGGGAGATGACTGATTGATTCAATCTAGTTACTGGACCCTTTTCGAGTTGCAAAGTCTCTCCTCGACATGAGTGCTCCGGGCTCATTCGGTTTCAGTCACGGGTTTTCAGAATTGGGATCTGCTCCCTCTCTGTTTACCTGGCGCGTCTCGAAAGTTCAACTCCTTTTGAGGGTTGACTAGTCCGTTTCAGTTGCATGACCGCTGTCCAATGCTTCGAAATTCGATGTGTTTGCTCTGAGCCATGAACTCGGCTTTCGTGGAGTTTTATACTTCGACACTTCTACGTTAATCGGAAGGCGCGGTCGCTCTTGGTTCGTCTTGGGTCCTAGGGAATCTAGTGGTTTCTCTATTGTTTGGGCTTTGGGGTTTGGTGTCAAGTTACTGAAGGTTCTGACTCAATCGTGGTTGGTACCTTATGCCAGAAGTTAGGTAAGTAATGATGGGTCCAGGAACGCTAGAAATGTTCGGTGTTCCAGTCCAGGGCCTCTGATACCCATACCTGAGTCTCCAGTCTCTGTAGCTTCACAAATATGGGTCTTCAACCCCATGATCCGTCCCGATTGAGTGAAACCCGTCACTGTAAGGCAGAACTGGGGTTATGAGCCGCGGGGTCAACCCCGAGCGGATCCGGAGGACATCAGGTACCTCTCCATGCGGCTCTTCCCGCTCTGTCGGTACTTCTTGTCCGCATGTATACTGTAAATATTGTTACAGGGGCCTGGTGGCTCCTCCTAGGTCTTGGTAGAGTGGATGGAGAGCGTTTGAGGCTCCTCAAGCCAATCAAGCCTGAGAATGCGCCATGGGGACCGTAAGGCTGATGGTGTTGGAGCATCTCGGACATCTAACCGAGTCTCGAACTGCTACATGTACTTGGTATAAGCAGGTGGCTGATATCCGGAATGCGTACACAGTACGTTACTGAACGAGTACATTTACGGGCATGGAGCATTATCGCTGCACCCATGCACTGGCAGTGCTCTTGGTTGTGTTAGAACAATACGGCGTGTTCGCACTTATTAAACGATATCATCACACGAACGGAGGCTTGGTAGTTACAGGTAGCGGACAGTGTTTCGGCACATGTGTGCGCGTTCCGATTTTTTTTTTCTGTGGTCATGCTTCGCAAAAAGAAAAGGTAAGCAGTTCTGCCAACAGTCTGCGCTTTCCTCCCATGGCCCCAGTGTTTTGCGGAATAAGGGCCAGAAACTGCTGCTGTGGAAGTTGCGAAAGCGTGGCACGGGCGGCATGCCCCGGCAATGCTGATTCTCGGTTGTTACAAAAATGCTGCATTACGCAGCTGGACTGGGGCATTTTTTGGAATTGGGTTTACGTCGACTTTCGAGGCTAGCTTGCTGGTTTGGGACGTGTTGTGACGCTTGGGCCATCGCGTCACCTTGCGCTGTGTATTTTTCGCCAAATCACATCGCCGACCGGGAAGGATCCACTTTTTGCGCGGTACCCCCCAAATCAGCAGAGCCACTGCTCCCAGGCGCGTCCAGCTACAAAAAGGCCATTTCCCCCTCGCCAACTGCGATTCTCCCTCCATCAACCAACTTTCTTTTCCCGCATCCACGCACGCAACTTTAAGCTCCATCAAACGACTTTCTAGTCACAACCCATATCCAAATCTCAATCCAATCCCCAAGCCATTCAAAATGCCCCCTAAGGCCGCCGACAAGAAGCCCGCCTCCAAGGCCCCCGCCACTGCCTCTAAGGCTCCGGAGAAGAAGGATGCTGGCAAGAAGACCGCGCCCTCGGGTGACAAGAAGAAGCGGACCAAGGCCCGCAAGGAGACCTACTCTTCCTACATTTACAAGGGTGAGCATTTTTACCTTACCCGCGCGACCCGGTAGCCACGGCCGCGTAGCATGATTGCACGCGCTCTTCCGATTTGACTTTGTCGCTGACGCCCTTCCAGTCCTCAAGCAGGTCCATCCCGACACTGGTATCTCCAACCGCGCCATGTCCATCCTGAACTCATTCGTCAACGGTAAGCCCCGATTAGACGCGCTTCGCGAATCGTTCTTTGCTGATGCGTTTATCCAGATATCTTCGAGCGTGTCGCTACGGAGGCTTCCAAGCTTGCTGCCTACAACAAGAAGTCGACCATCTCGTCGCGTGAGATCCAGACATCTGTCCGCCTCATCCTCCCTGGTGAGCTGGCCAAGCACGCCGTATCGGAAGGCACCAAGGCCGTCACCAAGTACTCGTCCAGCACGAAATAAGTGGTCGGGTTGGGTTTTGCTTTTCTCGTTTTTCTCTTAGGGCACAGGGTTTGCTTGGCATTTGGGAGTCATGACGAGGCTGGCCAAGGCACACGTGCCCCTTGGAGTCTCTTAATGCAATGCGTTACGGATGGTCTGCTTTTTGGGGGCAATGTTTTTCACGGTTACGGGGTTTGCGGTTGTACAATACATGCCTTGACATCAGGGTTTTGGGCGAAATGAACTCGTGCATATGATCAACAGTACATCCCCCTTTGCAATTTTTGAAAGTGATTGCGGCATCAAACCACCAACGCTTTGGGAGTAAACAGGATGGGCTAATTTTGACTTTCCCTGTTTGCCCTCTTTTGCGGGCTACACGGGCGGAATAGCACTCGGCAACAATAGTGGAAAAGATAGCTGATGCACTTGTATTTGTAGGGACATGATTTTACACGCTGATACAACATCGAAGCTTTTTTAGCCAAGGCCAGCCTTGGAGCGCTTCATAACCTGTGCCACAGGCTCCAAAATGCCCTGGTTGTCTAGCGCACCCAGAGACATGCCCTTGCTCCAGCCCATCTTTTCCAGCATTGTGCGTCCCTTATTGTCTTGGCTGAGCTCCGGAACTGATGCACCCACGACTTCTCCCTCTCGGAGCGTGAGTGCTTTGTGTCCAGAGCGGCCTCCACCCGTGTTTCGGGGCGAACCAGTTCTCGGGGCCTTAACATCGACACGGTGAAAGTACTTGCGATGGATACGCAGCGCCTGTTGGTCCACGTGACTGGCTGCATCCTCAACCCGGGTCGACGCGTACCGAACCGTCCGCTTAGTCCGGTAGAGTACAGGACGTCGCTGGTCGCCCTTGCCTGTGGACTGCGACTTGATGTCGAACTTGCTCGCAAGCTCGTGGAGAATCTTGCGCGCATGCTTATCAAGGGGTGGGAATTCGAGACTGCGTTGTGTTAGGTCTGACGTTACCGTGGTTCCGAGATAGTTACTTACCGTTCTGCGGAACCAACAAGGAACGAAGTTAATTCGAGTTTGATCTCGTCCAACTTCATACCCGACGAATATTTCACGCGCAGGTCGTCAGGGCTTGCGTTTTTATCCAACAAGCCTTCGGCACGGAGAGCCTCACGATCCAATTTGCGGCTCTTCTTCCGCTCCCGGTCTCGCTGCCAGGCGGTCTTGAGCGCTGCTTCAATGTCCGGGTCAAAAGTATTGAAATCGGGTGGTCGCTTGCTGCGCCGTTTGCGCGTCTGTCCGGTGAGATGACCCCAATCGGCAAGATCCAGATTATCGAAGGCGTCGGCAACTTGGGTGGCGCTGGCGGGTTCGCGCAAGGCCCGGCTTGAGCCTGTCTTGACTGAACGTCTCCCCTGAGCTTGTCTGGTGCCTGTTTTCGCAAAGGAACTTGAAAAGATAAGTAACTCGTCGCCGCCCATGCCTAGCTCTTCTTGTTTGGCAAGAAGACGGGCAAGTGCCTCGTCACCCATATCTGCGTCCATATCGGCAATGCTCGTGTCTGAGACAGACATTTCCTCTTCATCCACTGAACTGCCACCTTTAGATGACTGCTCATTTGTGAAGCCGAAATCTACTGCATTATCGTCGCCACCGAGATCTCGATGGCCAGGTAAAAACTGATTATGGCTAGCGGTAAATTCGTTGTCGGAATCTGCGGCCATGTTGGCGATATAGTCTGCCAATATCGCATCCTCGTCATCATCTTTCATAGCTTTGCGGGTCCGCGAGTGTCTGCGTTGCGCTTTGGATCGCCCTTTATCTGGTTGACTAAGAGGTGTAGTGCCCTGTGCATTTTGTCTTTCGATAACACTGGAGGCCACTTCCGCATGCCGCTCAGGATGCTTCTCTAGAGGCGCAGGGGTGGCGTTGGGAGGCAGATCCCCAACCCTCGAGGAGGCTCTCCGGCTATTAGCTGTACGGCCTCTAAATAGAATGATTTCTTTGCTTGAATCAGATTCGGAAAATGAGGACCTCGGGCTTGGAATCTTCGGCGGTGGGATAGTGGGATCCCCTGGTGGCTCGTCCTCTGCGAAGTCGAAAAAGAACAACTCTTTCTCCTCGCTTCCTCCGTCTTTCGGCGGCAAGTTCAAATCATTCACCGACTGAGTAGCATCGTCTGTACTAAGACCTTCTTTCTCAGCACGTTCGGCAACCGTTCCCACTCCAACAGTCGCTGCGGCAACACGCTCAGAGCCACTGGCATCCTCAATGTCGCTAGCAGTGACGGCATCGACGGTAGCATCCATCTCTTCCATAACATTCTTGGAAGATTCTTCAGACGGCTTGGATCCAAGCGGATCTTCGGATGTCGTCTCTTCCTTGAGCGGCTCGATGAAGCCGGCGCTCACGAATGCGACGGGCTTTTGCCTGAGTTTGGCATCCCCCGAAGCCCAGGCCAAAAATGATTGATGGGAAGCTGTGTGCTTAGCCTCGTCCCTCATTGAGAACCCTAGCCTGAGGTCAGATTGTGGCACTTCATAAGCATGTAGGATACTTTGGAAGAATTACCGGTAGACTGAGACTCCATTTTGGTAGCTGTAGAGACGAAGTCTCGCAGTTTGCCCCGAGGCGCGGAATTTCGGCCCTGCGATGCTTTGGCACCCGCAAAGGGCCATCTGCCCTTCCTCGGCGGCATGGTAGCCGCGGCCTGAAGATATTCCGATACAAGAGCGCAGTCGTTGAATTTTGCTTGATTGGGTAACCGAAAGGTCGCGGCGTCAGGCTTCCCCTTCACAGCGTTGACCTTTTGGGCGCAGTACAATAAACGGTGCTCAGTCAACCTTGAATAGGACAATACTTTGAGACGGTCTTTTTGCGGAAGCGCCGTTTTGCGGTGGCCAAAGTCGGAAAGTTTCGAGCAGCGACGGGGAGAAGGGGATGGCGTTGGCCGAGGGAGTCATGGTCCCTCTCCACTCGGCTGCGGGGGTTAGGGTTATTCATGAGATCGAAAGGCATGACAACCCGCGGGCGCTACGGACGGGTGTCACAACCACAGCGACACAGGGACTGGAATTATTGGGAGAATTGTTTTACCTTCAACTTCTACCTAAATTTACTTCTAACTTCTATCCTGATTTGGCGTTTCATTGAGAGGTGCACGGGTACACGTAGCTGCAATCCGTAAACTGCACCCTTTCAGGTTGCTGTTGTTGTGGTGCAAGCATGACGGTTCCCTCATTGAACGCTAACCCAGATAGGCATCGTTGAACTGCAGCATGATCTGCGTGTGGATAACGGCCGCCTTGGTGGTGGACGAGGTGGGGCCTGGGGCATATGACATACCACCTCCCGCTGTTCAGCCTTGGAGACCGTCACTGCACATAGCCAGCTTTCGGACATTCTCCCAAGACGTGTGCATGGGCGATCGAACTTCCTGCTGCCCCATATAGGACAACTATTAATCTGGCGTCCCTGAATATCGCATAGCGCACCCGGATTCTCTTCACTTCAGGCCGCGGTCAATAACCACGGTGTTTACGACGGGTCGATCGCTCTTTCCGGAACACTTGCGCGGCGAGTGAACCACAAGATCTCCCAACGCTGTCTTTTAAACAGCATCACAACACGAAGAGTTTGGTGTTTCTTTGTTCAAATATTTTCCCTCCTGCGGTCCGCCTGCCGGGAAACATTGCATCTCATGACACCACAGCGGCAAGGTAACAACAGTTGGCAGCACGCCGTTTCCTCTACGTCCCCAAAGCTAGTGAATGCGATGGAAGCTGCAATAGCGGCCGGCGCAGAAGTTAGCCGAGTGAGTCGTCGAATTCTCCAGAAGATATGGGATCCAGAGCCGATCAATGACCGAAGCTCCAACGAGCCGGTCTGGTGCTTGGGCCGCTCATACACACTCAGTCCAAAGGCCTCTGGAACACCACAGCCCCTCACCGCCGGCACGCCTCCTGCAGATGGCATCATCAATAACGCAAGCACACCGGTAGCTTCGGCACCTTCAATAGTCCGAGAGGATGCGAGTACTCTGCAATCCCCCGACACTCCTCCCGATTCGCTTGCTAGCAGCCTCGATTCGTCACTCGCATACGGAGAATCTAGCGCAGAGAGCAGTTGGCCGCCCGCTTTTTTGGATGACTTCGAATCTCGAATATGGATGACTTACCGGACCGGGTTTCCTCTGATCCCTAGGTCCTCTGACCCCAGAGCAACTTCGGCACTGTCAATTGCGATGCGCCTAAAAACGTCCTTTGGGGATCAGACGGGGTTTACGTCAGATACGGGCTGGGGCTGCATGATTAGATCTGGCCAGAGCCTTTTGGCTAACGCATTGTTGATTTCACGGTTGGGGCGCGGTAAGTTGGCCATATCATTTCCCTTACCGAAACTCCATGCTAATTGTCAATTGGCAGACTGGAGGCGAACGACAGATCCTGGCGGCGAGCGCCAAATAGTGGCCATGTTCGCCGACGACACTCGCGCACCGTACTCGTTGCAGAATTTCGTGAAACACGGAGAGCTTGCGTGCGGTAAATACCCTGGGGAGTGGTTCGGACCATCAGCAACGGCGCGATGCATCCAGTACGTCACCCCGGGTCGAAATATCGTGGGTGTAAATTTGAGCTTCCGCTAACCGTCTATAGAGCACTAGCAAAGAAGCACGAGAACTCCTTGCGGATATACTCTACAGGCGACCTTCCAGATGTCTACGAGGACAGCTTCATGGCCACGGCCAAGCCTGACGGCGAGACATTCCACCCGACCCTGATTTTGGTATGCACGAGGTTGGGTATTGACAAGGTCAACCAAGTGTATGAGGAGGCTTTGATATCTACTCTGCAGATGGAACAGTCCATTGGCATTGCAGGGTGAGCCAGTTCTCCTGATTTCACTGAGCCGTTAGGTTCTTGCTGACATCGTCCAGAGGCCGTCCTGCATCATCACACTATTTCGTCGGAGTCCAAGGGCAATGGCTTTTTTATCTGGACCCGCATCACCCCAGACCAACATTGCCGTACCGAGAGGATCCCGATGACTATACGTCAGAAGAACTGGATTCCTGCCATACTCGCCGACTTCGCCGTCTCCATGTTGAGGATATGGATCCCAGCATGTTAATTGGGTTCCTGATCAAAGACGAGGATGATTGGGACATGTGGAAGAGTGCAGTGAAGCACGTGCAGGGCAAGTCCATCATCACCGTCTCGCCTCATGACCCGGCCCGGGGTATGGGAGCGGCTCGAGCAGAGGCCATCGACGAGGTGCAGACTCTAAGTGACGACGACGACGATGACGACGATACGGTGCTCGAAGGATAATGCCTTCAAAGATGCCCGAGCTAGATGTGGGCTGATGGCCTCTGGACCACCGCTTACACCGGCTCAAGCTCACCACGTCATGCTCGACCAAGCGCATTCGCTGTCAGGAGCGGGTTGGACCAGTGATAACAGATCACACCGGTGGTTATAGCAATGTCTGCGTCAACCGTGCCTTGTGGCGGGGATGTTTTCTCGGCGCCAGACTGCGGAGGGTGTATCAACGGCGCTTCTTCTTTCCCGCCTTGGCATTAGACACAGGAACAGGAGCGGCATGCTTGGGGTTTTCCCGAATATGGTCGAAGAGCTTGGAACGAGACGTGAAGGTAGCCTTGCATCCAGTACATGTATGCTGATTTACGGCGTCAATGGTGGGAGTTCAGATTATACCTGGCGGGGACTTGGTTTGAAGACTTACGGAGCTGGATGAATCGGCCGCGGCTGCCTGCCGGGCTGCCTTCTTTTCCCGTTTTAACTTCGCTTTCCCGACCTTTTTGCTTTCTCTTGCCCCACTGTCCAACGTAACGTCGTTTTGGCCACCGGTTACCGGGTCAATGATGCCAGATGTGCTCTCTCCCTCGTTTTCCTGATAATCGCTTTTGGTAGTCCCATTCAAGATCCGCTCTTCAACGGCTGAACGTGGTGCGTATTCGTCGTCTTCCGTCTCTGAGGACGGCGTTTGTTGATCCGTGTCTTCTCTGTTGCCTGGGTGTTCTGTGCTTTCCCTCCTCTCTTCGGCGTCTTGTGTCCCTAGGTCTACGTCCTCGTTCAACGTGCCTTCATCGTCTGCAATGACTTCAGGGGCAACTGAGGATGGCATTAGATCCGGATCTGATCCTTCAAGATCGAGACTGGCGTTCTCCTTCCTCATTTGACGCCTTATTTTCTGCACCGCTTTGACATGCTTCTTGCTCTTTTCGTGTGCTTCGAATTGCTTCTCGCTCTTAAAAATCTTGTTGCATATAACGCATTCAATCTCTTCAACCTCTTCCTCTTCCTCTGAAACTGAGAACTCGCCATTATTCTCTTCCTCGTCTCGAGACTGTGCCCAATCCGGGACGACATACTCGGCTAGCTTTTCCAAGTGCGCAGCACGCGACCGTGCTGCCTGGGCAGCGGCCGAATTTCGGAGCACTTGTTGCCTCTCAGCTTCAGACTGGGTGTTGGGCACATAGCGAGGGTCCCGCTTCTTCACGAAAGCAACCAAGGACAGAACGGCGTCGTTGAACTCCCGAACACCTTCATCTCGGAACTTCTTGTTTTCCTTTTCCATCAGGCGGCGAACTCGGCGATCTGGTGCCTCCTGAAGGCGGTATTTGTCTCTCCAACTAAACGATTTCTTGGTTGAAAAGCCCGACCACACGTTGTAAAACCGCTTAGCGACCGTATTGTAGTCGTCACTGGCCTTCCCAAACGGGGGATATTCCGTCGGGGCAATGCCAGCCCAGTCACAAGCAGCGGTTTCCTCTGCAGCCAGCTGGTCAAAAAATTCGTTGAGTATACCAAAGAAGCCTTTTGGGCTGTCGTCCATCGGCACGTTCGAGTTGAATCGGCTCATTAGGGCGAAGATGGCATTGGCTGAGGTGTGTCCGCTCCCAGGATCTGTGGATGCGCTTCCCGCGACATCGTCCACGCCGCTGAGAATCGCATCGCGATGGGAATCGTACCAGGCGCGCTCCTGGGGATCGGAGAGGATCTCGTAGGCGGTTTGTACTTCGGCAAAGCGCCTGGTTGCGTTTTCGGTGTCGTTGAAGTTCCGGTCCGGGTGCAGCTCGAGAGCTTTTTTCTTATAGGCTCGGCGAATTCTAGCAACATTGGCACTTGAAGTCAGAGGCCTGTTGTTCTAATCCTCCAACGAAGAGCTACTTACTCCTCGTCCGATGCATCCCGGTCTACCCCAAGCAACTCGTAGTAGCACGTCTTTCGCTCGACCGCGACCTGGGTGTTGCCGCTCCGAGGAGCTGACTGCTCGGCCCCCATCGCTTCGGGTTTTAGACCGTTTAGCGTTCACCAGCCTCCGTCAGTTTTTGGTGCTGTGAAGCTGCTGGACAAGAGTGTTCAGCAACCAAATGGAGGGGCAGAATTCCACATGTGGTACAGATAGTGCAGCACTTCACGTTCACTGTGGGGTTCAAGCTGGGACAAGAAAATCCTGGCGGCGAGCGGGGGTGGGGTTAATTCTCCCGCAAGTGGGGATGCAACCCGTTCTCCTGGGCTGAGCATGTTCTGGTCTGGGACGTTACACGGGGCAGGTCGTTGTCTTTTTAAAGGAAACCCTGATTTTTGCACCACAGACGCGAAGCCAGCGCCGTATCCATTAGCCTCGCAGGTTCACCTCAAGATTTTTTTTTTGCCACTACAGCGGCGGCAAATGAAGCGCCAAATCCTGCAGAGTTGCAACGGGGTTACGCCATAAGAGCCACTGGAGCTCATTTGATCATGTGGCTTAAACACAGCCCAGGAGTACAAGTACGGATTAGACTTTCGCAGTAAACTGATTGTGGGCCCGCGTCCTCGCTGTTACCGTTAGGTAACCAGGGCGGCTTCTCAGCAGACCTTCTGGTCATTAGCGTGCTTTGTTCGAAGACAAGCATCTTTTCTTCACAGAGTACTTCATTCCTTCCCTGAGCTATTTTCCTCTATCAACTCACTTCGCACTGAGAGCCAGAATCTCCTCCTGTATTCCGCCCATATTTTTCATCGGCGGGCTTTATGCTCCCCTTTCCCCCTTAGCTGGTGGTACGGTGCGCGTCTACGAACTCGCTTCCCGCCATGCGCAGGCGTCTCTCGAAGTTTGAACCAGTCTGGTCGTTTGTCTTCCCGTTGCTATTATTGCCATGAAATTCGGTCACGCATTCCAGGAGGCCCTGGCCGCCGACAGCTACCCGCCTCATTGGGTAGAGAAGGCCGTCCCTTACCGTCAACTCAAAAAGATTTTAGGCAAGGTCCGGGAGGAACTCATCAGAAATGGCTACGGGCCCGATACGCTTCCCCAGCTCCTGGCCGAGCATAACGCCGAATACAGACTCGAGACTGACGCATCTCATCTACTGCGGCCAAAACTGGTCGTGCGCCCCAGCCTCTCGGCCGAACAAGCTGCCAAACCCAGGGCCTTAAGCGAGGTGGCTTTGGCTGCACCTGTTCGTACCGATGCTCATCTATCCGAACTGAACGACACCCAGAGGGAGGCTGATGATGATGATAATGTTATTGGTCTTGATGGTGCCGACGGGTGGATCAATATCCCTCTGAGCTCGGACGCGCGGTTCTTCGGCCTCCTGCAGACTGATCTCACTGAGCTCGACACGCTCCAGGATATGGAGCGGCAGTCGATGAACGACAAGATCAGCACCCTGGGAAACGAAATCGCCGAAGTAGCCAAGCCGCGCAAAGGACTCATCAGATTCTCTAAATCGGACCTCTACCGCTGGCGCGAGATTTTCGAGCTCTACCTGGCCGCGCAGGTTTTCTTCTCGACAAACGAGGCTTCGGGTGGGCTGCGTAAGAGTGAAGATGCGCGGAAGCAGCTCGTATGGTTCCAGGACGAGGTCAACAAACGACAGCTTCTGCAAAAGTTTAAGATAGAGTCGAGCGCTGCTGCGTATGCCCATTTCCTGGCTCTGAACGCAACACTGCTGCAGAATCTGAAGTTTCAGGAGTTGAACCAGACGGCAATCACAAAGATCATCAAGAGTGAGTGCAGCCTTCCCCGACGGACCGTGTGTGTGTGTGCGTGTGCGTGTGCGTGCGTGCGTGCGTGCATGTGTGTGTGTGTGTGTGTACATTATCAATACTTACCTGCCCCTCCTTATAGAGTTTGACAAGCGGACCTCGCTGGGAGTAAAGAGGACATTTCCGAAGCTGATGTACTCTGCCCACTTCATCTCTGAGGCAATTTCCAAGGACGTATGCGCCCAGCTGGCTCGCGAAGTAGTGAGTATAGTCCCGCAAGTGGTTGATTACACGTGCACGATATGTGAGTATCAGCTTTTCCGTAAGTCGGTTTTGGTCAAGCATATGCTAATGCCCCCTCTTCTAGGCCTTTCCCTATGCTGGCTGCCCATCCGGTTGGACTGCACGCACCTGTTCTGTATCCGCTGCATGATCAAGATGCAAAACCAGAACAAGCGGCACTGTCCCCTCTGCCGAGCCGACGTGGTTCAGCGCGCAAACGAAAGTAAGGTGGCAATTTTTAATGAAACGTCGTTGCTCCTGACGAGCAGAAACTAACTTTCTTTGCCCAGCCCACATTGATGAGCAACTCGTACGGTATCTCGAGCGGTGGTTCCCAAAGGAGACCAAGGAGAAACAGGCGTACAATGAACTTGAGCGACGCAGAGAGTTGCTAGGGGATGTCTACGTAGGCGAGGAACCGCCTCCATGTGTCGTGATGTGAACACGGTGACTACGGATTGGGGAAGGCCTGGGGGAGCCGAGAGGTAGGGAAGGGAAGGGGAGGGGCCAAGAGGAGAGGCACCACTTGGGCGTTTTTTTTTTAATTACAGATAGAGGCGTACGCTACGGGTCACGAACATGATACCACAAGTAACGATTAGTAACATAATAATACTCTAATCTTTTTCTCATCGTAACAGTCACGAGTGCCGAGCTCAAGCCATCTCCTCCGCCGCCTTCAGTGCTGTCTTGAACACGTTCACAATGTGCCTCGGCTCCTCTAGGCCGACGCTGATGCGAATCAGGTCACGCTCAACCCCGAACCCTTCGGCCCAATCCAGCTCTTGGTAGTGCGCCAGCAGCACGTAAGGCGAGGTGAGGGTGAAGTTAGTGCCCAGACTCGGGCCCTTGGCGGTCTGGACAGTATCGTAGAAGGCCACGGCGTGCTCGTGGCGATGGAAGACAACGGACAGCAGGCCGCCGTAGCCCCCGCCCGGTAGCTTGCACGCCTCGTAGTTGACCGCCGACTCGTTGAACTTGGGGTAGAAGACGCTCTTGACCAGCGGGCTTTCCCTTAGGACGTCGCAGATAGCCTCGGCATTGGCGTTAATCCTGTCGATGCGCGAGGCAAAGTCGCGGCTGTTGCGCTCCATGAACATTACGTCCTCGGGCCAGTAGGTGTCCTCGTAGCCGCCAGTGCGCGCCCACTCTTTGAGGGCGGCGTAGTAGCGGCTGTTTGGGTTGAAGATGGCGCTGCCGCCCATGACATTGCAGTCGCCCGAAAAGATCTTTGTCAGACTGCTCGCGACGATGTCGGCAAAGGGCAGCACATTGACGTTGGCGAAGGTACCGATGGTCTCGTCCACCACGACGGCGAAGTCGTATCTGTCAGCGAGCTGCCGGATGCGGCGCAAGTTGGGACATGTTAGGAGCGGGTTGCCGGGGAACTCGCAGAAGAGGGCAAGGAATCGTTCGCCGCCTTCTAGACGCTTCTCAAGATCGTCGAGGTCTGACTCGGCGGCGTGGCCGTAAAAAACGGCGCCGGGGCCGAATTTTTGGAGAATTTTGAAGGTGTCGACGTAGGGAAACCCGAAATTGACACTCTTCATGTTGCCGCGGACCCCAAGCAAGGCGCGGTGGGAGTTAAAGATGGCGCTCATCCCGCAGGGGAACAAATAGATATCCTCCTCCTTCAGGTTGACGATCCCGCGCGAGTTGGACTCCATCTCGTGTTCGGGTGGAGGGGAGGCGGTGAGTTCGCGATCACTCCGGAGCGCACCAGCAATCCTCCTCTTGATGGCCGATTTGGCGGGTTGGAAGAATGAGACATCCAAATTCCTACCAAAGCGCTCCTCCAAAAACCGTGAAGTTTCCTGGATGTCCGGTCCAGTCGTCAAGTCCCCATTCGGATTGCGTTTCGGCGAGGGTGTTGCCTTTGTCGTGTCGACCGAGGACGTCCGCTGATAGCGTCTGGGGCCTCTACATGGCTTGGGGCTCATAGGGGGCGGAGTTTCCGTTATCCCGTCGTCGAGGCGAAGCAGGCCATCCTTGAACAAAGCATGGCAGAACTCGGCCCTTCGGCTAGACACGCCGTCACCCGTGTGTTGCCAGAATTGCTTGACAAAGGGGAAGCCTTCTTGGGAGCACAACACGGCAGAGATGGCCGGGGAAAGGGTTGCCAAAGCCTCCGGATTCGACGCTGTGGTGTCCAAGACGAGGTGGACAATGTCGAGCGAGGCAGCCACGGTCGGAGGGGCATGCGCTTTTACAAAGGTCAGACAGCGCTCAGCAATCTGTCGGGTCGGAAACAGGAAAGCCTTGGAGTCCTTAGGGCCAAACCTTGCCACAATATCTGCGGCGAAGGCCTGGATACTTCGGTGGATGAAGAAGCTGTCCAAGTGTCAGCAGCATGCAATGGTGAGACCGGGGCAGAGAGGGCGTCAAACCGCGGATAGCCGGTCGACATGCGGCCAACGACCCAGTCCTCGCCCTCCTCATAGCCAATGTTAGACTTCCATGTTGGTAGTGAAACGCTCACAGCCTAGATAGTTGTGGTTCTCTTAGTGAAGAAGTAACATGATTAAGGGGCATGGATGGGGGCTTACATGGGCTGTGTGCGGGGGAATTGACGCCCCGAGGTCGAAATCCGTCATCTTAAAGAAAGAACAAACGTTAACCCAATTCGAACCTTTTTTTTTTTTTTTTTCACTTCTCGGTCCCTAATCTTGGTGTGGTCGGAGGCTTTATTGAGGAGCAGCAATGTGTCGTCAGGAAAAGAAGAGAGTTGTAAGAGTGGGTAACTTCTTGACTCACTGCTCCCTAGCTATTGTACCTTGGCCACGCTACCTAAGCTACCGTACCTACCGGGTACTTCTTGTATGATTCCGATCACTTCGGGAAAAGCTGCTCGGGCAGGTATGGTACCTAACTACAAGCACGGGGTCACCAGATGCCGTGTGGTGCTGTCGCCCACGCCCACGTTCTTCACTAGTTGCCAGTCACATTCACCTTGCGTGGGTGAGTGGTGAGCGGGTTGAAAGGGTGGCATGCATGCGGAGCAAGGAGGGCCATTCCGACTATCGGAGGTGGAAGAGAGGCCTGCTGTGGACAAAATATGGGGAAATACCTGTATTTTCCAATCGGGGCTTAAATGTAAATCATCCGCTGCACAACAAGATGCGGCTGTGTTTGAAGTGCAGACGACAATACAATCCTTTCGTCCACAAACATTTTGACCGTGACGGCTGGAATTCCCTGTTGACTTTCATGCCAAGCACATCCCACCAACAAACCTTGCTGTGGTTGGATCGAGCGAGCCTCTGAGGACGCCTGGCAGCACTTCCCACAGAAGGTTCCGCTGACACCTTGAGCCCCGCCCCCACTCGCCGGGAATTGATGGATCCCTGAAGCAGCACAGGCAGTCAACAATGCCCGCCATGGCACAGGTGCGGGTATTGCCACTTGGGGCGGGACTGTATGCAGTCTGTATAGTAGGTGAAGGACGCCTGGAAGTATACGGCATCACGTGCTCACCACACGGCAAAGATATTTGAAGCATCCCGAGCTGCGTATCGAAAAGTGGGGTTTTTAACCGGCTCTCCCAGGAAGTGCGCTCGTGCTAATGACAAGTACGTGGGCAAGGAGGTTGCACACTGTTCAAGCTGGGAGTAAAGTGACATAGTCTTGAAATTGCATACATTCACATACCGAAAGGCGGCTAAGTGACCTCAGGTGATTCTGTCCAGCAACTCAATGCCACGAGAGTCGAGAGGAAAACACATGCAGACATACACAAAATTACAGCTACGTGTGGCGTAGTTATCTCATGTACATATTCCCCAGACTACCACGATCCCAGGTAGCATCGTTCCAAGTCTATACCGCCGTTTCAGTTAACCGGACACCAGCCGCCTCTTGTGAAAAATAAAAATAAGATTTATGGTGATTATCAGCACCAAAAACGCCGAGTGGCGGTGCGCGACCCGTCACAGGGCCAATAACTGAACCAGTTTGGGACGGAGGTATCAACATCACCGGCCAAGGCAACCAGGAGCACTCGAAGCCAAGATGACCGTAAAGAGTCACCCAACGGTGACCGCTCTGTCATGATCTGTTCTCTCTTCTCTCTCATCGCCACGTGCTGTGAACCGTACCCGTTATGTAACCCCCAAAAGAAGGTTGCCTCACAGAAACTACCCGTTCCCAAGAGACAAATGACCTGACAGACCTGGCTATCACCTCCTTTCTTAGTTCATCTCATGGTGTTCCTCTCTCCCAGAAAACGCAAACAAACAAGGAGAACCGATCCATAGGTACTCTGTTCCGATGCTAGCCCTAACCAAACCGAACCGCCGTCGCTCTCAGCGACCGCTCCTCCGGCTGCCTACGCAGCTGATACTATCGCTAGGCGCGATGCTGTCGGCGTCGCCGCCGCCGTCATCATCGTCGTCGTATTCATCCTCCCACCTGCTGCCGCCCGCGCGGCTGGGGGGCAAGGGTACGTGGCGGGCCGATACGTACGTAGCGGGTCGGCTCGCTGGGAGGGGCACGTCGCGCGCCGAGACGTAGGTGGGCGCCCGGCTGTCGGGAAGCGGCACGTGGCGGGCGGAGATGTAGGTGGGCGCCCTGCTGTCGGGCAGTGGTACGTCGCGCGCCGAGACGTAGGTGGGCGCCCGGCTGTCTGGGAGGGGCACGTGGCGGGCCGAGACGTAACTGCTGCCTTCACGACTATAGCTCCTCCGATGGGGCGTCCCGCCGTCGCCGATTTTGTACGTTGCCGTCGTCACGCGGCTGCCGGACCTTGAATGTGAGCTCACCATGTGCCCCGCGGTGGGGTTGCCGTCGTTGTAGGGATCTAAAGGAGGGGGCGCCCGGACCGTGCTACTGGACCGGCGACTCCTGGCCGAAACGTAGCTCTCCCTGTCGGGTGTATCGTACGTGTAGCTGCGCTGCACGATCGGCGGGTGTCTGGAAGTCCGCGAACTTGCATAGCTGCGGTGCGGCGATTCCGTTTCCACCTCGCCGTAGTAAGGATCCCTGTAACTTGCCGACTCGCTCCGGGGCCGCGCCGAGGACGTCCGCGACCGTGATGATCGGTGGCGGCCTCGCGATTCCTCGTATACGTCGTCTACCTCTCTGCTCCGCGGCGTGTCCGCCTGGCTGTATCGGGCAATGTACTCGGGTGGTGGGCGGCGATAATCCGAGTAAGGCGCGTAGTCACCCTCGTAGTGAGCGCGCTGGATCTCGACGTAATGGGATTTGCGATCGGAGTAGCCCTCGTACCTCTCCGGAAAGGTAGACCGGCGTGAAAAGGCCGGCATGTCGAATTCCTGGCGCAACTCGCGGCTCCTGTCGCTCTTTACTTTGCTGTAGGTGATTGCACCACCCAGGGCGGCACCGGCAGCAACGCCGAGAAGAGTCCCAACCACAGCACCGGCGCTCAGACCGTTTGAGTTCTCCCGCGCAGAGGTGGCCGGCTCGTAGACGGAGGATCCGGTAGTGACGCTCCGCCGAAGCCCTGGATGTGGTTGGTCGTCCTCGTCGTCTTCAGGATATTGGGCGTAGGACCGGCGGGTGACGGTGCGGCCAGAAGCGCTGGAAGCGGAGCTCGGAACAGCGGCCGAGACAAGAGACGAGGTCGCGACGTCGTAGTTCCAACCCAGAATGCGGCTTGCCTCTTCGTTGGTCGACTTGGTGTAGCGGACGGTGGAACCGGTGTAGTGCGAGGGATATTCTGGTGGCGGCTGGTAGACAATTTCCATCATGTTGCCGACGAAGTCGGTTATAAAGACTCGAGTGCCGCTACTGCTGGTGTTCCTCCGCTGCGCGGCCACGCCACCGCCCGCAGCGTAGCTCTCGGCCGGGTGGCGGGGGCGGGAGTCCCGGACGTCGGGATTGGCCCGCAGGGCAAACTCGTAACAGGATTCGGCCGCGGCCGCCGAAGGAGCGCTCAGAACAATGCGCGAGGTCCTCAGGGGTCTATCTCTGCTTGAGACGACCTGCCGAATCTGGAAAATAGGGGCGGTCCGCGACGAATCTCCGAATGTGATGGAAGGGAAGTGCCCGTCGTCGGTAGAGTGGTAGCGCAGACCGAGAGGCTGGATAACTGCCGAGTAAAACGACGACGATGACGGGAGGTGGTCAACCTCCAGAAAGGGAAGCATTGGAACCATATAGCGCGGCCCTGGGCAAGGGGCCCGACAGGGGCGCAAAGGTAGCCTTAGGCAGAGGGTAGTAGTGCGGTCGTGTGTCGCACAGGCAGCCGGTTACAGACACGAGGGCCCGGGAAAGGCACTCGAGATCAGCACTCGACAGAAAGCCCTGGGTAGCTGAGCGCTGGAGCTTCACAGGGCGGCTGTGTGTGGCGCGACGGGGCGAGCTAGCGTGGCCGAGGATTCACTGGTGAGCTGAGATCCCAAGCAAGCGAACACGCAGCGTAATTCCGTCCGAGCCTCACAAATCCTTGTTCCTCTGGATGAGCACTTGGTAGCCGGGCGTGTATCCGTAACCTGTACGAAATACCCGAACTGCAAGTAAAACCGGGCTAAGAGATAGGCTGTGGGGAGCCAGAGAGGAAAAGAAAAGAAACAAGCAGTTTTGCCTCGGGCCGTTGCATAGATGGCTGAGTCAAACCACGCCCTGCCGCTTCCTCGCGCACAACTGAAGGCGTTGTGAATTTTCTCTTAGAAAAGAGGAGACCAGTTGCACCAGGAGTATCCTCAAAACCAGGCAGACCCGAGACTATTCGTTCCGCCCAGCGTAGGGCAGCGCCATGGAATTATGGAGCAGGAAGACGGCGCTTGGCCGTGTGCCAGTCAAAGAACGGTGCTGCCCAACCTCAAAAGTCCAAAGCTGGGCTGCCCCCCTGGCCCCGCAGCGGTCGCAGTCCAACGAGAGCGGTGGACATCGACATGGGGAGCGCTCTCGGATGGCAAGCATGATGGAAGTTGATCGCTGCGACCCGACCTTGAGACCGCACACCTTAGCGCGCGAGTCTGGCCGGAACGAGCCCATTTATTGTCACCGTTCTCGAGCTGAAGCAAGTCGAATCTTTGTCAGACTCGTTTTTTGGACTGACATTGCACGCGCGGCGCGCATGGGATTGGATGCCGGCGAAGCGGTAACACCTCTCTTTTGCCCCGCTGTCCCTGCGGGCTCAGCGGGCAGGCGGTTTCGTCTGCAGGTCGGGGGGCGGCTTCAGGGCAGTGCCTCAGGTCTGCATGCACCGGCTCGCAGGAATACATCCCCCGTGTGTGTGAACAGATGATCTGAACTCGCGTAGCCTGCCACGTCGGGTTCTCCAGTTTTCTGGAACCCCTCTTCCAAACGCCCCCGCCTTTTTCTGCCTGACATTCCAAGCTACTGCCCGTATCGCCTTGCTAACCCGTTCGACAGGAGCATTCCATTACAGCCCCACTGAATGTCATTGTCCGAAAAGGGTGTGCCGTCGTTTGCTCGAGCAGCCTTTGCTGTGCTCAAACTGACATCGACCTTCCCGAAGCCGCAATCTCTGTGGCGACAACGCCGCGATGAATGTGCTGGAGAACCAATACAATTGCAGTACTTCGTCTCTTTGAAGATGGATTGTGTTATACTTGTCAAATATGGGGAAGGTGGGACAGGGGCTCAGCGGTGACCCAAAGGCGGCCGAGCGGCTCTTCCTGCATGCTGATTGGTCACGGTGGGTGCTTTGAGGCCGCCGTTACGGAGATGGTTTGCGTGTGCACCTTGCCCAGAATCAAAGTGAACCGCATCACGTTGTCTGAGCGGCCAAAGGGATATGGTTCGGCCCAGCTCCCAACCGCACCTCGCCCCAAGTTTACGAGCCAAGCAGTATAGCCACTTCAAACTAAAGCCATTACCGACCACGCGACGGAGACATGAGTAGAGAGGGCTCGCCGTCCACCACAATGTGTATTCGCTATCACGCCGAACTATTCGGCCAGTACAGCTTGCTCCCCTAGCCGACCTTCTAAAACCGTTAAATTGGATGCCCCTTGTGTCCTCCATTATAGCCCAAAACCCGCTCACCAAGGTGGACGCTCCGGCTTGTTCGAATATGATATCCCTCGTTTTGATCTCCGAAACTCTAAGGCATCCATTACGTGTTTCTGAGGCGGTGTAGGTCAGCTCGTTCCATCGGCATCTCGAAGAAAAGCAAGGAGAGACATGAGAAGAGAAACTAGAAAGGAACAGGAAAAGACGCGGGCCAAGTTGAAGTGGCACCGCGCAGACGACGAAAGCGTCTTGGGATCCGTTGTTGAACGCCCCATGTTTTGGTTGCAAAAACACCGACAGCTCAAGCACAGACATCCCAAGTTCCGGAAGACAAAGGCCGTCATCCGCGATGTTGTATCGCAGAACAGGCACAATGCAACCGCAGCCCCCTAATTGTAGATAGGGAGCCGACAGATCTTTCCATCCAGTCTCCTGTCCTTGTCGATATTATTAGAGGGCTTGGTCAACCCAGCGGCCGGCCCCAACAGCCTCGCCGCTATGAGTACCGATACAACTCGATATCCGTATCACAGGATATCCCAGCAATCCTCGGCCGCATGGCAGAACTTGCTGCAAGCAACGCTCGCTGAAAGGCTGAAGTTGCTGATGGAAATCTTCTCGTCCACATAGGCGTCGGCAAAATTGTCTGGGCCCTTGGCCATAGCGCCCACAAAGACGCAGATGCTCTCGTTCGGCTTGAGCGTGTCAATGTAGTCTCGCACACGCACCAGCGGCGCTTCAAAGCTGAGTGTGATCTTCCGGCAGTTGGGGGGCAAGTGGTCGGTGATGGGATTCTGAATCACTTTGAGCAGCTTCTCCTGAGAGTTCGTGCCCTTGATGGAGAGACGGTGAAGCAGCTGGACCATCAAGCCCGCGAAGCGCTTGAATGTCCGCGGGATGCGGACAGAGGGCGAAACCTCGATGAGCACGCCCTTGGCGGTCTGTATGTAGATCTGCAGTTTCCCGGCCTTGTTGATTGGCGAGTCGAGCAGGGTAAGTAGGCACTAAACGCGGGAAGCTAGGTGTCAGCGGTCTCAAACCAGATGTCAAAGAGGGCAAGACGGCTTGTTCAAACCTGGTGCGTGATATCGGGGCGCGCGTCGCTAATGTCCCTGTTCATCTTGCGCATAACGCCGATGTGCTCATCGCTGTTAAGCAGCGAGTACTTCTCCTCCCTTTGCACGCCCATGCGGTTGACTCCGCCATGCGACGCCTTGTAGGTCTCGAGGCTGGCATTGGATAGCACAACGATCAGCCGCTTGGTGTCCTTGTCGGTAGGTGGGATGGGCGTGTGTTGCTCGGCCACTAGCTGCGGCAGCTCAGGAGGCGGGAGTGACTGGGTTCCTGCCATTTTGTCGATCGCGTCAGACAACGGTGTGATTTTGGTATGCGGGTAAGCACACAGTCAGGTTGAACATGTGAGAGAGCAGATGGGGCAAGGCAAGTGGTTTTGACACTTTTATCCTCGAACCTCTCTGTCTGGCTGAAAGCGGGGTCCATCGGTCTGTTGGGAATTTTTTTCCCTCCACACTTTCGGGCTCTTGTCCGAGTCCCACCATCAAGCACAAGCAAAGGCGTCCCGAGAAGACCAGAAGTGATAAAACATTTGGGACTCAGGCGGCACTCAGCAAAACTTCGCCCTCTCCCTGACGATAAGATATCGCTGGATAAGAAGGAAACGGTTTTTGAACTTACTCGGCCGCTTCCCAGCCCGGTATTCTGGCGAGGACGACATTGTTGTAGCCTTTTGCAGGTGTCACCTGACGATGAGAAACCAATCTGAATTTCGACGATGAAAAAGGGCTAATAGAGCAAAGTTAACTCGAAGGGAGCACGCGATGTGAGACCTGTGACGATGGCTGCGTGCTCAAGAAAAGAGGGACAAGTGTTTAAGAGAAAAATGGGATTCCTGAAAGGAGGAATGCCTGAAAAAAGGAATACCTGAAAAGAGGAATGGCTGGAAAGAGGAAATAGCTCAATCGAGGAATGGCGCATGCACCACCAAAGGCTTCGCTTACTCCGTACCTTGCACAGTACTGGCTCCGGCTAGGTCTTCGGCTTTGAATTTACATACCCTGAATTGGGGCGACAGTGGGACTCTGAAAGAATTAACCTTATCGGGGTCCGACGGTGCATATTGTGGGTCTTCACTCTTATCCTTCCCCTGAGTCCCTGACAACCCACCGAACAACCCCGAAATCTTACCGATCCGTACAGCATGCCTGGGCCCCGCTTTACCATGTATGACACCAGGTGCTTACGACCGAATTGGGGTACACTGCATCTCGATATACATGCCCGTAAGCGGCGAAGGGAGCCCGTTTCTTTTGATGAGCCCGGAGAGTTTCCGTGTGTTCCGGAGCTCCCAGGTTATCGATCTCGGAGGCAACCGGAGTTTCTACTCAGGGTGCTGACTTCAAACGGTCTCACGTCACTTACGACCACATTAAACAGAGTCCTAGAATGCAACAGTCCAAGCTTATAAGTACACTAATACAGCCAGGATCCCATTGGACTCTGCTTTGGCAATGCCCGGCCACACCGAGCTCAACGTCTCGCACAGCTTGGGTTGAGCCACCGGCTTCGGGCCCGGCTTCGGGCTTCTTCCCCTGTCTGCAACTCACCGGAGTAACAACAAAATGGCCGACAAATTACCCATTTGGACCGCCCAAGGACAAAGAGTGCATAAACCCCAGCCCTTGGCTTGACATAATCACACCTGAATCGCTTAATCCCTCCGTGCTTAATACCTCCATTCTCGAGTACCTCGCCCAGTTGCCAGCTTCGCGAGTTACCGGTTTTGGTGGCAGGTTACGCTCGTTCCCAGCACGGCCCCAAAGCGACTGTTCCTTCCGGACGGTGTGAAATCAGCAACTCGAGCTGCACTTTCCAGCTGAGCCAAGCGCTGTGCGGCATGTCTGATGTATGTAAGACCGGGAGAGCTATCATCGGCCGGGATTCGTCTGGTGCTCTGGCCGCGCCACGATGCAGTGTGTACGTCCATTGCTCACGCATGCCTCACGTCCTGCCGCCAGATCTTCGCATTTCATTCTTTTTCAAAGCCTCAATCTTCAGTAGATGAAACAAGTGTGTCTCGTACTCTAAATCAAGGGCAGATTTTCACTTGATTGGCGTATGATACAATAACCCCGAACCTGAGGCGCAAGGCATGAGGCCAGGTATTCCTGAATTCTTGTTCCCCGTCTTTCTGGTCCGGCATCTCAGCATACACTATGTCTCATTTGTCGCGCTATAGTCTAATCGCACGCTCCACGCGATTCCCATCCCAATTCAGAAGATGACGATACTCGACATGGGATCGTAAGCAGAGACCATTTCTTTGGTTGTGTTAGGCCGGTTTGCAGGCACATCGATGACAATCATATACCCAGGATAGGCTGGTACCCAACGTTGCAACCATGCCAGATCTTTCACAGACGCGTCAAGTTCGGCAGGCGCCAATGCCCCTAAGAGGCATCGACATGGCAAAGCGATCAACACAGCAGCCAAAATCGTGGGAAAGGGAAAGCAATAAAGGCCAGGTAGCTGAAGCTTTGTGACTTGGCTCTGACACCTTTGACCCTGGCGGTCACAACAACGGCGATGGAAAATGGGTGCGGTACTACTCCGTATTGGAGGGAGAATCGAAGATAACGGCGAAAGGAGCATTAGCAGGAGCAGGAAACGAACGGGTAGGACAGCAAGACGACACCAGGGAAACAACGATTGCAGGGGTGGTCTTGACACTGATGACGACGGTGACTACAAAGGTAGAGACCTGGACGATTTGACACAGCAAAAACAACAACGATGGGCGGCATGAGAAAGAGAAGGCAAGCAGACAGATCTGCACCTCCAGCCGCCTTTCCAATTCTTCCGACACCGATAGACCGACTCCAACGGGCACAAAGAAGTAAAATTGCTGGGAGCCATTATTTGGCTTATTCGTTGTGCAACAGAGGTTCATCATCCAAGCAGCAAAGGTCTTTTCCAATATCTCATTTTACCTAAACGTCCTCGGCTTCTTATACTTTAATAATCTGGTTCGTGACCTACCTGAAGAATGTACGAATGCATCCCCACCCTCCCACACACAAACCAATCGAAAGTAGGTACCAACCCAACAGAAGGGGTCTTTCGAACTAGATATCCTGACGCTTGCAAGTTCGCGCAAAGCTTTGCTTCAATCACATTCCACAGTCACTTGTGCTCAGTGAACTCTGTAGTCTCTGTCACAAGCGGCCACAGTACTGTTGTCGAGACCTCGCTTTTCGAATGACAATTCGCCCTAGGCGAGTACTGAAACTGGTGTGCGAGCACAGCGACACCGCAGCAGTGGGGGATCCGATTGCCACGCAAAAGGATACATTCCCGCCAAGTCGCAGTGTGCGATATGTGCTAGCTTCGTATACAAGTCTACTGGAGGAACTGGTGGTAAAAGAGGGGTCCCTGAGCCACGTCATACGTCATTGCAGATTGCCATCAACCTTTCAGGGACCTAGCTGCACTACTAGTACGCCCAACTTTGTCTTGAAAGCGCCTTGTTCGCAGTTAGCTTCTCGCTCTCATTTGCCTTACCACCTGCTAGAATAACTCCACAGCACCGTTCACTGCCCCTCCACTTCCGTTTCCGAAGCAGGCACGCACGCACCGGCGACCACGCGACGATAATCTGTCGCGCCCCGAGTCTTCTTGCTCCAACGGTTTGCGGAGCTCTTTAAGCGGAGACTGTCCGCATTTGAGATCAGCCAAGCGGGAAGACCCTAGTCGGTTTCCATAAACGGTGAATTCGCCAAGAAGCGACCTCGATCCACCAACGAAGACATCACCGCAACCCGGCGCCCGCCAGTTCTAGGTTTTGGTCTCAACCATTGTGCCTCTCCCCGTTCTCACGGCCGGTTTTTAGCTCCTGCCGCCGATTCCTTCCGCGACGCCATCACTGTGACAGTCCCGGAGGCGGCATGTCGGCAAGGTAACCTCTCGAGCACAGTGCGTTTATTCCAGGTCCAGGAAATGGAACGGTGAAGCCCTGATCGAGCCCGCGAGCGCTAACATTCTGGCCAGCCCACGAAACACGAGCGGGTGCGGATTATAACCTAGAGTTTGTCTGTGCGTTGTCGCAGTCTCGGCCATGTCTGCCGCCAGGGCTGCCGTCGCTTCCACGCCCCAACCCAACGGGTACGATTCGACGATCCACTTCACCCAACCTCAAACCCAGCAGACCTATTATCCGACCACGAATGATGCCGACGCGCTCTCCAACTCCAACGCCATACCTCATCCCATCCCCTCTGCTTCTATGCCACCAAGCAGGTTCATCGAGGATTGGGATGCAAGTCAACGCGGAGGGTCCGTTATCGACGGTTCGGTATCCGGCTCCATGCAGCGCTCCGTATCGAACGCTGCTAATGGGAACGGCACCACAGGGGATGCCATCAGCCTGTCCCGCGGAAATACTCTCAAGAAAAAGGCCTCCATGCGGAGGAGTGGGAGTCTGAAGCGCAGCGGGAGTCGCCGGAGTATGAAGGCTGGGAGTGTTAGGAGCCTTGCTCTTCAGTCAACAGCAGACCAAGATGAGATGCATAGCGCTTTTTACTGCCCCGTCCCGACTGCCGCCAATCCGACCGAGGCTCTCGCCAACCGGTTTCAAGGTTCGTTCCTTCTCCCCTCCGGACTACGGCCCGTTCTTGAGAACAGGTAACTGACATATGCGTTCATGGCAGCCTGGCGCAAGACTCTCAAAGACCTCATTACCTACTTTAGGGAGGTTCAGACACACTACGAGCATCGGGCGAAGTCGTTGACAAGATTGGCAAACGTGCTAAACAACACGGCGGCCCCACCAGGCCTCCTCGGCTCAGGCGGTCTAGATGATGCCATGGAAATATTGCGAGGTTACAATAAGCAAGCAATTGCCGAGGCCAACAAAGCGAGAGAGATTGAGGAAGATGTTATATTGGCGCTCACCGGGCTGCGAAGTGACCTCCATCAAAAGATCAAGGAAATCAAGAACTTGTCAGGCGACTTCAAAAATTCAGTTGACAAAGAGATGGAAAGCACGCGCCGGGCCGTGAATCAGCTCCAGGAAGCTCTTGGGCAGAACGAGCTCGATCCTTCTTTGACAGTGGGGAAACAAGATCCTTACCTCTTGAGGCTCGCTGTGGACCGGCAACTCGAGAGGCAAATCGACGAGGAAAATTATTTGCACCAGGTATGTGCAGCGAACCGAGACGCCCATATCGTTGAGGCCATGGACTAACGGTCTAATGACGTACAGGCATACCTCAACTTGGAGAATTCGGGAAAAGAGCTTGAGTCCATTGTTGTTGGCGAGATTCAAAAGGCGTACAACGCCTACGCCGGGATTCTCAAGAGGGAGTCAGACGCCGCCTACAACGCCATCGAAGTGCTCCGCGCTGGGCCTATCTCTATGCCCAAGGACAGAGAATGGACCTCATTCATCCAGAGAGACGATCGCTTCGTAAACCCTGACCTGCCCATGCGATCAGCAGAATCCATCCACTACCCCGGACGCGATCATTTTGCTTGCCAGGAGATTCGGGCGGGACTTCTCGAACGGAAGAGCAAGTATCTGAAAAGCTACACACCCGGATGGTGAGTTACCCAGCCGCACAATTCAGCCGGGTCGAGCGCTCTCTGAATGTCACTAACATGCTCAAGGTACGTTCTCTCTCCAACTCATCTCCACGAGTACAAGTCGGCGGATAAGACGCAAGCGCCCTTGATGTCGCTCTACCTTCCGGAGCAGAAACTGGGATCACACTCTGCCGATGGCAGCTCATCCAACAAATTCGTCCTCAAGGGACGACAAACCGGATCGATGCACCGAGGTCACAAATGGGTCTTCCGCGCCGAAAGCCATGATACCATGCTGGCCTGGTACGAAGACATCAAAAACGTGACGGAGTGGACGCCAGAAGAGCGCGGGAACCTCGTGCGTGCGAATAGCCGGAGCATCAGCCGGTCCTCACAACGGTCATCCGTAAGCAGTGATGGCGTTGACGATGAGGAGGAACCGCCCTTCACGGCCACTGCGGCCTCAGTTAACCAGCAACCAAGGCCTGATAGCTCTTCACGACGTCAGTCAGGTGGGCGTTTCCCGTCCGATCTCCAAGTGAACGTTCAAAGAGGGTTGCAAGTCCCCTTTTCGCCTCTCAGCGCGAGCTCAGGATACGGTGAAAGCTTCGGCCACTCTGATCCGTTCACGATGACTCCCTTACCAGGAGGCAGCTCAGATCAACAATCACAGAGCCTTCGGCAAGGTGGCCAGCCGCAAGACGTCTCGGGCGATAGATTCCAGCGCAATACTGCCATAGACAGTGCTGCTGCTAGTGGGGTTGTACAGTTCCATCAGCCAGTCGCTGCGGTTGCTCAAGGGCAGAGTTTGCAAGAATCCGGCACGGGTGGCTATTCAACGGCGATGCAGCAACGCGCACCATCGGCTGAAGGGAAACAGATCACCCCTATGTGGGCTGAACCAGTCCCCATCCACGTCCCACATCCACATCGACAAGTTTCCTCAGCCCAGGATGGTACTGGAAGCGGAGTTTACGACCATCGCACCTCCGCCACCGTGAACGGTGACTACGACAGAAAGAGGAATGAACCCGGGTCATCACGCGACGGAGATGGGGTGTCGGCTGGGACGAACGGTGCCATCAGTGGTGGTGAGTTTTCAGCCCGACCCGACGGCGCGGCCCGAGACGACAGTATTCAAACCATTGCACACCTTCATATGCCGGGCCAGTACCCTAGAGGCTCCATTACTGGTCTATGATTTTGTGTCTCAGAATGGAGGAATCTGTTGCACGCTTCCTGTCGTAAGCTTGGCCTACATTTGAGAAGTCAATTTACCCTCTACTGGCCAGGTGCCTTTTCGGTTATGTTTGCATCTGCTAGCTTCGACGAGGATCCGGGGATAGCGCAGCAACGTTTTCGCATGATTGGGGTCTTTAGGCGCATCCGGGTATATAGCGACAATGTTGAAATGCGATTGTATCGTGTGGAAGATTTTGAAAGCTTCTGAGGATTGTCTTCTGTCCCCACGGGTTCGCTTTGAGCTTCGTCGTCTCACTTTCAATGTCCAAGCGGTGGGGTAATCATACTTCGTGACCAAATGGCATCCAATTCCGACCTGTTGCACCTAAATATGTACACACAACGGAGATCTGGTCCGATTTTCCATGAAATTGCAGCAACGAAACACCCAAAGCCCTTCCGATAACGCCTGTGTAGACAGTCCAGATCCCCTGACATCCCGGCCTGACATTTTGGCTCCGCTCAAGCAGAAGGCTGTTCCTCGCACGGTGGCACACGGTGCCTCGTAGTGATACAGAGCCTGCATCGAAATCCTCTACCGGAAAACACTGATGCATATAGCTCCCTTAGAACCTTCCCCGGCCGCCGCCCCAGCCGCCGCCTCGTGAGAAACCACCCCTACCACCGCCCCGTGAAAACCCACCGCCGGGGCCTCCTCGTCCACCGCCACCTCGTGGCCCACCAAAGCCTCCTCTGCCGCCGCCCCGGCCGCCGCCGCGCGAGAAACCTCCGCCGGGACCTCCTCGTCCACCGCGGGCAGCACCGCCACGGCTGGGCTTCTTCACCTTGCTGACGGCGCCCGGAGGGGGCTTCGGCTTGGGGAGAAACCGCTCGAGCGGCAGAAGCTTCTCGCCCGCGATGTAAAATTTGTCGCCGTACTTGAACGAAGTCGCCTGAATGCCTTCGGAGGGCTTGATGGTGAAGTAGACCTGGTTTATGGGACCGAGGACCTCGTCGACCTTGCCAACTGCTGTCTGTTTGAACGAGTCAAATTGGCGCCCTGAAAACGGCGTGGGTTCTAGCAAAGACATACCTTATTCTCGAGGTAGATCGGCGCATTGAAGTGCGGGACCTTGGGGTTCGTGGACTCAACCACCATCTCGCCCTCGCAGGCGTGAACGAACTTGCCCATTTCCAGAACCGTGGCCGGAGGACCCATATCGCGCTGCTGGAACCCGCCGCGCCCTATGACTCGCCGTCAATAATTTTATTCCTGTGCTGTCCGCATTAGAATATGGGAAATCCTGCTCACCTCCGCGTCCACCACCAAAGCCGCCGCCACCGCGGCCCCGGGGCGCTCCTCTGAAAGACATTGCGACTGGAATTCCGCCGTGGAATTTGTGTGGACGGCAGGTTTTCAAAAGCTGGTTGCGTCGCTCGTGCCGTCAATTGGGGGACTCTTTTGTATGGAGCACTATCCCGAAACTTAGACAATATTTTTTCGGCTCCAGCAGCTGCGAAAGCGGTGAAATCTTTTTGCCGGATCGCAGGCCCCACCTGCACTTTCACCCAGCTGCTGACTACCGTGCTGCGAAGCCACTTCCCGTTTCAGCCAATGACTGTGAGTGCGGAAGAGCCCCCACGAGCTGCGAAAGACACTGTAGTAGACACTGTGAGGGGCAGATGCTAATGGTATTAGTGGCCTTTTGATCTAGACCCCCAGGCACCCGGAACGGCAACAAAAACAGCAGTGGCCAGATAACTCGAAGTAAAGTGTGGACGAAAGCGCTCTCCTCTTGAACTTCGTCGTGGTGACCCAACTCGCAGAAACTGTTTGGAGAAATACGCAATACTTAGCAGAATTTTTCTTTTGAAAAGAAAAAAAAAGCACATTCCCTAGTTTCTGGGGCTACCCCTCACTCTGCTGTTGCCGCCGTGCAGTCCTCCATCTTGGTAGGGTGCTTCAGCATCCCCTCGACTTGACGCGCGCTCGACGAACGACTCCCAACAAGATGTTGGTCCGTCTCTCGACATTGGCGCTCGCCGCCAGCATTATTTCGGCATCCTCGCTGGTATCGTGCCTGTCAGCGTCTGACATACCTGCCGACATGCCCGTTTCCAGACTTTTAGAGTCGGCACAGGCCCACCTCTCCAAGGGTGAGACAAGCGATGCCCTTGTGTATTACGATGCCGCCGTCGCGAGGGATCCTACCAACTACCTCACTTTCTTCAAACGTGCCACCACCTATCTTTCGCTAGGCCGCACGTCACAAGCCACCGACGATTTCCAGAAGGTGCTGTCGCTCAAACCCGGGTTTGAGGGCGCCCACGTGCAGCTGGGCAAGTTGAAGGCTCGTCTGGGCGATTGGGACGCAGCGAAGGAGCATTACCAACAAGCAAAGAAAACCGAGGAGCTTGCGAGCCTAGAGGAGGCTAAGGGCGCGGCCGCGCTCGCTGAGGCGGCCGCCAAGGCGGGGAATTGGGATGAGTGCATCAAACAGGCCGACGACGCCATCCTAACGGCGAGCCGCGCACTAGCGCTACGGGAGCTGCGCGCGAGGTGTGCGTTCGAGCGGGGCGCGATGGAGAGGGGCATTGGCGACCTCCAGCACGTTTTGCAGATGAGGCCGGGCGATACGGGGCCCTACGTCAAGATCTCGGCCATTCAGTTTTACGGGCTGGGCGAGCTGCAAGAGGGAATGGCGTCTATTCGAAAGTGCCTACATTCCGACCCCGACTCCAAGCGATGCAAGCGGTTGTTGAAGGAGGAGAAGCAGGTGGACAAGGTGCTACAAAAGGTCACTAAAGCGCTCGGGAAAGGCCAGTACATGACGGCGGTGCGGCAGCTCGTCCCATCAGGGGAGGGCGAAGGGTTAATCAAGGAGGTCAAAGACCAGGTGCAGGTGTTGAGGGAAGACGGCACGATTCCCAAAGCAGCAGGGAATGTTCTCATTGCCAGGTTAGTGGAGATGGCCTGTCAGGCATATTACGAGGTGAGTCCTAGGCGCTTGCGCAGTGAAAAGGCATTTCACAGCGGACGGTCCTTCTAACTGCTTTCCCCCTCACAACAGTCAAACAGTAAAAAAGCCAAGGAATACTGTGAAGAGTCCCTCCAATACGATGAAAACTCGTTTTACGGCCTGCTCTACCGCGCCAAGCACCTACATGAGGCAGAGGAGTTCGAAGCCAGCATCAACACGCTCCGCAAGGCTGCCGAGGCGCACCCGGGCAAGGACGATGTCATCAACCCGCTCATGCAGAAGGCGCAGATCGCACTCAAGCGCAGCAAGACCAAGGACTACTACAAGGTATTGGGCGTGGCGCATGACGCCGACGAGCGCCAGATCAAGTCTGCCTACCGCAAGCTGTCCAAGCTGCACCACCCGGACAAGGCTGCCAAACAGGGGCTCACCAAGGAGGAGGCCGAAAAGAAGATGGCAGCCGTCAATGAGGCGTACGAGGTGCTCAGCAACCCGGAGCTGCGCGCCCGCTTCGACCGCGGCGATGACCCCAACTCGCACGAGCAGCAGCAGTACCACGGCCACCCCTTTGGCGGCGGCGGCCACCCGTTCATGTTCCACCAGGGCGGCCAGCAGTTCCAGTTCAACTTCAGGGGCTCCGGTTTCCCGTTTTAGGCCGTAACCTGCTCCGTCTCGCTCTCTGCTATTCTTATATCATGGTAATTCTCTTGCATCGAGAGAAGGGAGTTTAGGTGTTGGGTGGAGTACCAGGGAACCTGTTAAGTGCTTGCTTCTGAGAAGGCTAAATAGCGTGCGGCATATGGTGGGGGGTTGCGTTTACTGAAGTGGAAGGGTTGAATCGTTTTATCGCGAAGGGAGGTCATGTTCCTATGTACCTTGGTCAGGAGCTCCCCGCAAGAGAATGCCAACTGTTTCACGGCGTTCGCAGAGTGTTACCTCCACGACAGCAAACGCAGCAATTCGTCTAGTCTAGCAACAGTCAGGCAACTGCTTTTGTCTCCAGTGCACCTATTCTCTCGGGGTTTGACTGCTCGTCGGCTTGTTGGTTGCGGATGCCGAACCCGGACTTGCGTCAAGTTGTCTGTCACAACTCGCCCTGCGTCACCCTATGTAACTGCAATCATACGGCACAAACGCAAGTTGTGTTGGGCTTCGAAGCATGACCGAGTCGCTCACGGTGACAACGTTGGTGGCGACGAGTCCTTCCTGGGAAAAGAGCGGGGAGAATCAGCTCCCAGCCCGCTAGAGGAGGCGGTAATGGCACTTGAGGACATGGTAGGTGACGAAAATAATCATGAGCAGCTCGCTATAGGTAGGCGGCCAACTCAGGCCATGGTTGGTAGCCAGCAAGAACGCCCCTTTCAAATTCTAAACCCAGGGGTGGGGGCAAAACGACACCAAGAGATTATGTACACGGTGCTCTGTTGCAGCACACAATGCCCGGCCTTTCCCGCCGACCGGTGTTCGGGGGTTCGCTCGAAGCCGCATCCTCGAGCTCTCGAGTTTACACCGAAGCGACGAGGATTCTATATCGTTTCCCATTTGTAGATGAATCAACCTACCCTAGTTGTACGACCACTGAGCCTTGTCAGCGCGAGTTGTATTCAGAGTTCTTGCGGGAAAGCCGAATCTCACCCTTGACTGAATTAAGCCGTCACATCTTTAATGCCCCGTCATGAGGACTTATCGTTTCGGTGAATGAAGTACGCCCTGCGAGCGCCAAATTGTCAGTCCTGTGGTCCTTCAATCCATGATGCCTCAGTTGACACCTACTTTGACGCCTCATAGGCTGACCAACAGATGGCCGTGCTGGGCATGGTTGTGAGCACCCTCGGGCGCACGCCCTTGAAGAATCCGCGGGCGCCTTCCCTCTGGTACAGCAGCCGGCAGCCGGCCATGAACCCATTGACTGTCCGTAGTTCAGCGTCCGCTGCACTACCGCGCGTCTGGAGCATCGTCTTGATCACGTCCATGGGTGTCGTGAGCGCAGCGGCAAAACCACCCGCCACCGCGCCGGCAAAGCAATGAGTCACAGGGTCGTATTTCTTCGCGGGATTCATCGATGTCGAGATAGACTCGTAGGCCAAGAACTGCAGTGCCGTGAAAGGGACTGTCATGGAGAGGGTGGTCGGGTAGGAGACGTAGAAAGCCGCGAGGCCCTCTTGCCGGTACACGTACTTGGCGCAATCGAGCATGGAGCGGTACATCTTCGCCGAGTTTTGGATCTGCATCCGTTGCTTGATGACTGGCCAAAAGAAGGTCAGCGCTAGTGTACCGGGGTGAATATCGTTGCGAAAGAGGCATACCGTCAAAGGGGTTCATGAGCGCATCGCTAGCAATGGTCGCGCATGCGCCGCTGGTCGCGGCGGCCAGTGGATGATGAACGCCCGCTTGGTTCCCGCCCATAATATGTTTGACGGCTTCGTAAGTCGCGAAGTAGACAGCGTGCGCAGGGCCTAGAGCATCCCCGGTGTCAACCCAAACAATCCAATTTCGAAGCCCATGGGCGTAATCACTCACCCGCCCCAACAATCACGCTGGACATGCCACGCCACAGACTCAAGAAGCCCTCAGTGCTCGCCATCCGGTATGTAGCCTGAATCACTCCCGTGCCGACGGTGGAAGACGTAGGATTGACTATTTGCATGCGTGTCTGCGCATTAAAGTGAAGTTGGTCAGTGGGGCTGTAATATTGGATTGGGAGAATTGCTGGTATGGAAGGGATGCAGTTCTGCTCACCTTGATCGCGTCGATCGGATACACTAGCTCATGTCAGCACCTGGCCACAGGAGGCGTAAGGGGCGTGCGAAATCTCAGATTGCAGAAGACATACTTGCGCAGTGCTCGGCGATGCCGGCGAAAGCGCCGGCAGCCATGTTTTGGAGCAACGAGAAGTTGGGCGGGAGCGATTCATAACTGCAACCCATGTCAGCGCGCCAGTGTTCTTCGCAGCATTCTCTCTGGCCGCTTGTCGGCAAGAAGGTAGGGGCGGTGACGCACTCGTAGTCCTCCACGGGCTCGGCATTCGGCTGAGCCATTGGGGAAGCCACGGCTCCCGGCGCACCTACGTCGAGAGCCAGGATGAAGGTGAAGCTGTTCGTGGGGGAGGAAGATGGGCGTGCGGGGCGCGAAGAACGATTCAGCGCCGCGATAGCAGAAGAACCAGGTGACGCAATGCAAAGAGAAGCTGTTTTTCGGTTGCTGTTACCACAAACCGCCAAACAACCTCACACTTGCCACTCCTATCCGCGAAACGTGGCGGTGCTGATGCGCCGAATGTATTAGGTGTTGTTCCTGGGCGGAATCGATGGCTGTGGCCTGCCGTCGCGCAGGTGTGAAGAGGCGCACCGATCGAGGCTCTGGTTATGGTAGGTGTTGACGTCGTGACGATGGAAAGACACAAGCTCCGAATTTTTCGATGACCGTTGTCGGCTCTGTCCAAGGCCGCCGAGAAAAAAACTGGGTCCTTCTGCCACTGCTGCTGAAGCCGGAGGTCGGGGAATTGGGGGCGGCCCAAGGAGCATTGGCCGCGCCCCGCAACCAAGATTTAGTGGCTCGTTCACGGGCGGAGATGCGCTCCCGATTGACCCATTTTAGCCTGGGCCACCGCACACACGTCCTCGGCAAAGCACCCTTGCAGCTCCCTTATCAGATCCGGCGGGTTTGCATCTGAGGTCTCCGCCGGGCTCCGGAAAGGCGACCAAACCGTTTCTCCGAGGCACAAACAAGTGCGGCGGAGAATGCCACTAAGTCCTCGGACTTTTGGGCTTATCAGATAGGATTAGTCTCCACCACACCGCCTCCAGGAGAATGATCGATGAGTTACTTGCAGTTACTGTATTTCTAACCGCACTCGTAGAACATGCAAGCACTCAGCGCGCAAGTTCATCGCCATCTTTCTTTTTAAAGCCGGCTCCGGAGAATTGCCATTGCCATCGTGCTTTAGCGCCAGCCCCGGCGGATTTGCCAAGGTCATGCGAAGCAGGAAGGAACAGCGTAACCCCGTCAAAATCACATAAGTATTCGTATTTCATACACGCATTGTTCCTCGACGCCATCTAACCCGTCCCTGCCCCTCATGCCAAAAGTGTCCCCCTCCCCCTTCTTTCCGAGGGAATGCACCGACAAAGGTAAAAACAAACGCCTCTCCTAAGCCTTTCGGCTGGTGCCTATTTGCAAAAAAGTATATGGAACATGCGTATTCAATATCAATAGCAACAACAAGGAACCGTAGTGTCCCCTGCTATGTCCGTTGCCTGCTCATCGCACTCCCCCCGGCCTGCGATGCATTTGTGCCTGGTTGAGCTGGTAAATCATGTGAACAACCCCCGCGTCTGGCGGTCGACGGCTTTCCGCTGCGCTGTTCTCCCGGCTGAGCGTCCTAGCCGGCGATGTCTGCCAAGCCGACTCTTCAAGCGCACCTCCGCTCTCGTACGCTTCCTCATCGTCTAGTCGCCTGCCTGCGTCGCTCACCTCATCGTCATCCTCGAGGGTCTCTTCGATAACATCCCGGCGGCTACCGCCTCGATTGCGGCGTGGTGTATGTATGCTTCTGCCTGTAGGGTGTATGCTCGGCGGATGGTGATGCGGATCAAGCAAGATTGAGGCCATCGGCGACGGTTGAGGAAGAGCAGTGCTATGTCTCGGTTCCCTAGTCGCGGTCCCACTCCTCGCCCGGTCATAACCCATTCTTGACGTATGCAAGTCGACCGCCGGCGGCGAGTTTATACTTGGCCAGACTGGCGGCGGGTGAAACTGATTCCGCGCCCCAGGCGGAAGGTATGATGCTGTGCCCGCCCGTGGGTTAACAGAGAAGTTGCCATAATTGCCCATGAAACCATAGTAGGAAGCCTCCATTTTTCCGTGCTTCGTCGAGTAGTAGTCGTCTCGGACATCTCTGTTCCCGTTGATTCCCTTGCCTTTTCCAATGCCCTTCTTGAAATCGAATTCGGCAAAGGTACAGACATACCCCAGCCCGTCAACATGGATGGTGAACTCTCGGAAAAAGTCGATAATTTGGTCGCTGGACTTGGGGAGACTGTAAAACAAAACTAAGGGTGCGTGGATGATACTCAAGATCTCCTCTATAAAAACCAGCGCTTTCGGTTTGTACAGCTCGGAGAACTCTTGTTTGATGTCGGAACTATGGAGACGATCTTTCCAGTGGTCTGGCTCGTAGTGGGTATACTGGATAACGTTGCGCATGGCAAACTCGGGGTCAAAAACCGATTTCTCATCCGACGTGCTGGCCCGCGCGCTCGCCCAGATGGTTCCGAAGATGGCTAGGTAGAAGATGACTGTTTTCCCAGGGGTAATCTCAAAGGTCATAACCAACTCGGAGTCGAGAATCGAGGCAGCTACGAGCACGCTGGCGAGGGAGCCAGATATGAACGCTACCGTCCAGGCAAGCATCTCGGTTTTGGCTTTGGGAAACTGGTCGATATAATGACTCGCGAACGGATGAGACATGGCAAGTCGCTTTCGAAAAAGATGGGGGAGTTCGTTGAACTCTCGGAATTTCCACTCTGCGAGCGGCGTGTAAGTTCGCGCCGCCAACTCGGCCGGGTTCTTGTAGACTTCCTGCGCATTACGGTTAGCAACTACCATTATCTTTTGAAGGAGTCGACTCGCATACGTGGAAATACATGAGACAGTACACAACCACCAAGTAAAGGGCCAGGAAGGGGCTGAGGAAACCGAAGAGTACTGCAGTGAACCTCATTCGCGCGCGGAGTTTCGAGCTGAGTTCAGCTCGGCGCTCCGAGCGGATGAATTCCTGATTGACTTGGTTCCTCTCATCGAAGACGAAGTCGAGGATGCTGAATATCAGGAGCCACTCCATGGTGCGGGAAAGAATCTGTTTATTGCCCAAAAACCGCAGCGGATTCGTCAGGTTCAAAACTTCCTTGTTGAACATGGCAATCAGATAGTTCTCGCGCCTCATGAGGCGGTTGGCAATATCTGATGCGTCGAGCCTTTCCTTAGATTGGCTGCCAAGCCACTGCCGCTGCGTCGCGGTCAGGGTCGTTGCTGTCTTGGGGTTGTGATCTCTCAGAGCCATAATGCGAGCCACTACCTCCTGCCACGTAACCGTCTGCATGTCCTGATCGGGAATATCAAGAAGGTAGACGTAAAAATCGCGAATGTTGTGCAGCCGCTTGAGATCCAAAAGAAATTGGATCGACTTCCAGATGAAGTAGAAGGCAAACATCCAGACGCCGATACTCCACCAACCCGACATTTTCTTGGCACACTGCGGGACAAGGACCTGCGAAAGCTTCTGGCTACCTCGAAACTTGGTGTAGTCGATGCACTGAGTTAGGAACGTCAAGTAAGAGGCAGTGAAGGCAACGTGGCTGCGGCGAGTTAGTTCGTCTCCAAGAGACCAGCACCAGTATCGTCACTTACACGAGATGCAGGCCCCGTTCAACAAGGATGCACCAGAAGCCATTACCAAGGTAGTAATCGTAGACATCCCTGATGAAGTTGTCGAGATTCGAAACATTAGCCCATCTCCACTCAGCCTTCTTCTTAGCGTTGCCAGACACCATCCCGGTGAAGAGGGAGTTTGGTAAAGCAAAGTGGCGCTGAGGTTGTCCGAAGACCGAGTCCTCGTGCAGTCTTTGCTGCGCTTGGGTTGTTTCCCACTGGGCGTGAGCATTTGATGGCCCTGGAATTGCAGACGACTTCCTCCCCCTCTTTTTACGTGAGTGATGGCGTGAGCCAGCCGTATCTCCATCGTGGCGCTCGACTAGAAGCGAGGCGGGGACGTCATTATCTCCGTCATCCTCCTGCGGTCCCCATGCAGAACCGCCATCTTTGTGCGACCGGCTTTTGGCTGTTGGACCAGACACACCACCCAGAGTCGTGCGGCTGTCCTCCACCCCAAGACCTTCGGCATGCTCCAAATCGTAATCATGAAAATCGTGGTTCAAATTTTCCTCGTCCAACAGCCCGGTTCGGTCTTCAACATTCTCTCCTCGACGTTGGAGGTCTTCGTAAAACGACCTCCCCTGGCTTGTCGGAACAAGCTTTGAGAACGGGTTAGAACTCATCGTAGGAGCGGCGTTAAGGTACGACTCGGCGTGGCGTGTTTAGTGGCATTTGAGGACACTGCGAAGATGTAGGAGGTTGAATCGTGGACTCGCTGCTGTTCAGCGCCCTTCTCGACGGTACGATTGATTTCCCTCCGACGGTTACCGGAGACAACTGCCTGGTTGGATAGGGATTCCATTCGTCGGAGGCTCTATTGGTGCCACAGGCTTTTATAACTGTAACCTTGGTCAGGAGGTGCTGCCCTCGGGCAGGTGGTTCATGGAAAGAAGTGCATCCGAGGGACACTGGCAGTCGGTACCTATTGGCTACCACGGCTACCTTGGAGGAGTGAGTGATGGGTTCAGGTGACAGAATGACGAAAGGCCCGAGCTTCTAAGACTCGCGCCGCCATTTTGGCAGGCGGTGTGTTGTGAGTCGCTCCGCCAAGCCCGTATCACAACCTTATCGCTTGTTTGCATGACTATGAACCCTGCCGTTCTGTGGTTGCGTACGGGGCTGCGTAAGATTTACACGCTACGTGAAACTTTTGTAAATTACACTGACAGGCTGGCACATACTCCGTACTGTCGCCGTACGCCGAAGCTATGCTGCTGCTGTAGACTACGTGTAAGAGATCGTACATCGAAACAACCTTAGATAGGGGAAGGCCAACATAGCAGCAATATGACAATCAATTGACAGGCATCCACAGCACACATCAGCAGGATGTCCTCAAGCCCTGGACCCCTCTCACCGCCGAGCACAGCCTCAACATCGTTGCTCGCGGCAAAAGGTGCAAATCCACTCTCGTCCAAGGTCACAACCGCGCTCTCGTCATCCTTCGCAGACACCGAGTTCAAGGAGGCCCTTGCGCTCTTGGATGAACGTGGCATCCAGAACACGGAAGAGACGCGGCGCCAGCTGCGTTTGGACTTGCAGAAAGAGGTCATTGATAGCAATGGCGAGATCATCGATGAGTTCGCCAAGGTGGCCGAGGTATGAGAAGCCACATATGTCTATTTGGTGCCCTTTGGTTAACTTGATGTCAGCAACTCCGCCGTATTGGCGCAACAATCGGGAGATTGAACGAGAGCTTCAATGAAATCAAGACCCAGATCGGGACGGCTCAAAAGGCGACATCGACGGCATTGGAAGAGGCTTCCCAACTCATGGCCCAACGACGCCAAGTCGAGCAAAAGCAGGCTCTGCTCAGTGCTTTCAATGCCAATTTTGTGCTCTCCGACGACGAGACGGCGGCATTGACGCTTACCTCGGAGCCCGTCGATGATCTCTTTTTCGCTACCCTCGCCAAAGCAAAAAAACTGAGCAAGGACTGCGAGATCCTCCTCGGTTTTGAGGACCAGACATTGGGTCTTGAGATAATGGATCAGACGTCCAAAAGTATCAACATGGCGTTTCAAAAGCTCTACAAGTGGGTACAAAGAGAGTTCAAAACCCTCAATCTTGAGAACCCCCAGATCGGATCGCCCATCCGCCACGCCCTCCGCGTCTTGGCTGAGCGCCCCAGCCTCTTTCAGAATTGTCTTGACTTTTTTGCCGAAGCGCGGGAGCATGTGCTGTCCAACTCTTTCCAGACCGCCCTGACGGGGAGATCGCCCTCAGGGGCGATCGATCGGTCGGTCAAACCCATCGAGCTCGTCGCTCATGACACCTTGAGGTACGTTGGCGATATGCTTGCGTGGACGCACTCGGCGGCCGTTGGCGAGCGGGAGGCTCTCGAAGGCTTGTTCATTGGCGAGGGTGATGAGATTGCCAAGGGCATCCAGGCAGGTCGGGATAGCGAGATCTGGAGACTCGTTGCCGATGACGGCGAGGGGTCGGATGATTTCGATGCCGTCAAGACTTTGAACGAGTTAGTCGATCGCGACATGTCGGGAGCGGCACGTTTACTACGGCAGCGGGTCGAGCAAGTGATTCAAACCAACGAGGAGACTCTATTGGCGTACAAGCTTGCAAACCTCCTAAATTTCTACAGAAGCACCTTCTCACGGTTGCTGAGTCCAGGGTCAGCCTTAGTGGAGTTACTGAGGGCACTCGAATCGGAGGCGCTCCGGCAGTTCCGTTCACTGGCCCGGGACCACGTCGCGGCGATCCAGGGTGATTTGCAGCACACTCCTGCCGATTTGCGCCCCCCGGAGTTCTTGCAAGATGCCTTGGAACAGCTGACGGCCATCATGAAGACTTACGAGACGTCGTTTACTTCGTCGAATGACCGAGAAGAAGAGTTCGAGCCTATACTGGTTGAGGCTCTTGACCCCTTCGTCTCGGGGTCGGCCAATATGGCAAAGTCGCTGCGCGCTCCGTCGAATTCCATCTTCCTCATCAACTGTTTGTTGGCCACGCAACGATGCCTCTCTCCGTTTAGCTTTACTCAGCGCCGTGCAGCCCAGTTGCAGGCACGGATCGAGGAGGAGAGGGCCCGCTTGGTTGAGGCAGAATATGAATTCCTCCGGACCGAGTCTGGCTTGAGCGCCCTTATAGACCAACTGGAACCACTTGGGGATCGCAAGGAAGATGTAGAAAAAGTCTCATCGCTTGAGGCTGTTCAGCCGCCCGCACTATCGCAGGCGAGCTCAACGCTGGATGACTTCCTGCCCTCGGCATTGATGGATGCGGTGGAGAAGTTGAAGAATCTCCAGGATTCGAAGCTGGCTCAGGGCATTGCCGAGGAGGCGGCCGAAAGATTTTGTGTCAACTTCGAGCATGTCGAGGAGATGCTCATGCTAGCAGACGAAATGGCTGAACAGAACCAGGGCGAGTCGGACGACTTCCAAAGTCTACGAGCCCTTTTCCCTCGAACATCGGGTGAAATCCGGGTTTTATTGTCATAGACTGACCGATCTAGATAGAATGGAATTTTGAAAGAAACCCCCTCATCTCCGACTTCTATACCCTTTCAGTTTCCTTTTATGTCCAGTCGTGGGTCTGGGAGCATCTGAACCTAACATAATCACCTGGTGAGTGGCCTGGTGTCTCTAATTGACCCAACGATTTTGTATTGCGTAACGATGTAATTTTACACTATCTTGACTCCTGTAGTTTCCATTCCAAACTGCGGGGCACCAGGGTCGCGGTCAGCCGACGTCACAGCCCCGCCTTCCCTGCCATTTTTAGGGTCTATTCGTCAAGGTTCCGCCAGCCCGCGTTGTCACAGGTAACAGTATCGAATACAGCGCGTCTCGTATCCATCATTCAAGCTTCGCGAGGCAAAGCATGTGCCAACCGCTCTGGGCTTTGTGAGCAAACCTCCAACTTCCATGGCATCATAGGATTGTTCATCAAGCTCCAATTCATGCAACACTATTTCCCCACCGTCCAAACACTGTTGAATTCGCTGGTCGGCCACCCAACGCCACGCCGGGATGTTCCCGCCCTTTGAAAGGCACCATGTTCGGTAACAGGACCGCGACGGCCCTGTCCATCCTGCAGAAAACATACGACGAGAGCTATCTGACGTGCTCCACCGCTGTCTACTATGAGAGTCAGGTACGCAGACGGCAGAGCTCGGTTCTATGCCCACGATCAGGAACAGGGGCAGCTGATGCCAGACAACGTAGGGAAACGAAGGCGAAGCTATGCGATGTTGGCGACAAGCGCTCGAGCAAATATATGACCATAATGCTAACAGAGCACTCCCAAATTTCACGCCACGCTCCGAAACCGAGAGGGCTCTTGTAGATAGCATCCGGCAACTGGAGCTGCAGTGCAAGGAACGTATCGACCTTCTCGAGGCCCTCCGCCTGTCACGCGAGGAAACGGTTCAAGATGACCGCCTCTCAACTCAGAACCATACAGACAAACCCGTCTCCGACTCCCTTGATACCACAGGGACAGAGATGCCAGATCAAGGCTGGATAGGGCACGGAACTATTCCCGCCGTCACATATACAGAACTGGCTAAACCCGACTTACTGAGACGGCGCCCGGGTCATTCCAGAACTCCTTCATTGCAACAAACTACTTCTGGAGACAGCGGATCACAGATTGACGATCATGCATCGTCTTCACCGTCACGAAAACCGCTCGGCTCCAGTTTGAGACATCTTTCTCCGGAAAAGAAGACGTCTCGGGCTCCCAGCCCAGAGAGACATACCATGCGCACAACACTACGATCGAGCCGGGTGGGAGAAAAACTTACAAAGACCACCTCGCGGCGACCGAGTCAAAAACCAGCAGATGGCCCTGGAGCCAGCAAAGCCGCGGTATTGGCGTGGGGCATGTTGGGCCAGCGAGATCCAGCGGACCAAGGCCTGGTTGACGGCCAAGAGCTATCGCGGCCACTCTCAAACCCGCCTATGCCGTCAGAACAGCCGCGTAGAAGTTCGGAAACGGTGTACAAAAAATGGGACACCAATTCCAGGAGGCTCACTACTTCGCGAACCCGAAGCCCAGTGAAGCCTTCCAGCCGGAGGGCAAGTGCCGATTTAACAGATTCAATGCAGCATAATAGTAACTCTTCCCCTCGGCCCTCCCCTATATCCGTGAGCGCAGCCTCAAGCGCCCTCAGCTCGCTCACGCTAAAGGACAACACTGAGCGGCACTCACCGGTTCGAGAACGAATGGCCCGGCAGAGGACGGCACCCCCACTGACGCCGCAACTGCGGCGGCCGAGGGACATATTGGATGCTGAAAGAACGTTGTCAGATGTGCCAAAAACTCAGTCCTTGGAAAGGAAGCTCTCATCAGACTCTGCTGTCGTTTCCCGAAGGTCAGCATCCAAGTTGCATTTGACGGGCAGGCCCAAAGCTACACGCACTCCATCCAATAAAAGCGTCAACACTCCGCCGGTGAGAAGCAGGAGGAGAGAAGACCGGTCTGGGTTAGCTTCCTCTCCGGCGGCTTCTGATCTTTCGTCCTCATCATTTGACACACCAGTTCGAACTACGCGGCATAGAAACAATAGCGGCCGGCAAAGGGAAGCCTCGTTGATTGCAGATTCCCTAGCTGAACTCTCTGACAGCTCGACGGAAGACGAGCAAACCAAAGCTACACAGTCTTGGAAAAAGCGCAAGACCGCAGTCCTTAAAAAACTTCCATCGGGCGTTGATCAACATGCGGCGAAACAAATACTCAACGAAATCATAGTCCAAGGCGACGAAGTACACTGGGCCGATATTGCCGGCCTCGAGATAGCCAAAAATGCGCTGCGGGAGACGGTCGTCTATCCTTTTCTTCGCCCGGACCTCTTCATGGGGTTGCGCGAGCCTGCCAGGGGTATGCTGCTTTTCGGCCCTCCTGGAACAGGCAAGACGATGTTAGCCCGCGCGGTTGCCACCGAGTCCAAATCCACCTTCTTCTCCATTTCGGCGAGCAGCCTCACCAGCAAGTATCTGGGCGAGTCCGAGAAGCTTGTCCGCGCCCTCTTCGCCTTGGCCAAAGTGTTCGCGCCGAGCATCATTTTTGTTGACGAAATCGACTCGCTCCTGTCCCAGCGATCTGGAACGGGGGAACACGAGGCCACGCGGCGAATCAAGACCGAATTCTTGATTCAGTGGAGCGATCTCCAGCGTGCTGCTGCAGGGAGAGAGGCGGCGGAAAAGGATAGGGAGCGTGGGGACGCGAATCGGGTGCTAGTTCTCGCGGCCACGAACCTTCCGTGGGCGATTGACGAAGCAGCGCGGAGAAGGTTCGTGAGGCGCCAGTATATACCGCTGCCGGAGGCCGAAACCAGAGCGGTCCAGCTCAGGACCTTGCTCAAGCAGCAGAAACATACACTGAGTGATGCCGATATTGACACCCTTGTCGAGATGACTAATGGCAAGTACCTTTCTTTGCTGCATGGCGCGAGCACGACAGCTAACATCAGTACATTTTTCAGGATTTTCGGGCTCAGATATCACGGCACTGGCAAAAGACGCGGCCATGGGCCCGCTGCGGTCACTCGGGGAAGCTTTACTACGCATGACCATGGATGAGATACGACCAATCGAGCTGTCAGATTTTGTTGCTAGCCTAAACACAATCAGGCCCAGCGTTAGCAAGACAAGCCTCAAACAATACGAGGATTGGGCAAAGGAGTTCGGGGAGAGAGGTGGATAGAGAGGACACGGCGATCAGGCGTATACAAGGACTCGTTCGAGGTATGCTCATTTAGGCGGCTGTCCGCAACTTTCTTATGTAACGAGGCAGAGCAGAAAAAACAAGCATACCATCTCTTTCAAAAGGTATTGGACGCCCTTCAATGTCCCAATCAAGAACACCAAAGCATCGAAGCTTAACCATGAGCTCCGGTGCCCTCTTATGCAAAGTCATCTCCATGGATCCGTGACACGAGGTTTTTTGACCGCCAAGCAATGCTCTCTGCTTGCTTGCATGTTGCGTGTCGTACGTGTTGATACAGTTACATGAGGACTAACCCCCTCAGAAATTTAGTACACGGAGCGGCTTCCGCCACCACCGAGACAGAACGCATCCAGAATGTCTATCCCGTCCCTTCACTCAACAATTCTCCCTTCCCGACTAACAAATTTTTCGACTCCCCTCATTGTTGTGTCCCAAATTCCCCAGCTTGTGCGCCCTCGGTGGTAGCAGCCGCAGCGGCATCGCTGGCCCCCATTAACCTCGCCCTCAACGCAAACTCCTTCCTGGCCCTCCGAAGGATCGTCTCGGCGACGCCCAGGTGCTCCTCGACGCGATCGGCCAGCTTCTTGACGCTGCGACGCTCGTCCTTAGCGGCGCGGCGGGCGGCGCGTTCGGCGTGCCGCTCCTCTTCGGTTGGGACGGGCGGGCGGTCGCCGAGGGGAACGCCAGACCCAGGTGCGATAATGTGCTTGACGACGTGCCGCTTCGTTTTTGACACACGCCAGCCGGGTGTAATGGCAACGACGTCGCCGAGGCGGAGCGAGTTGTTGGGGTCGTGGACGAGGTGCGTCTTGGGATCGTCGAAGAACTAGGGAGGGAAGGGTAGAGAGGTCAGTTTTCTTTGGGAAAACTTACGTCTAGGTGACGACGACGGAGTGAAAGAAAGGGACCCGGGTTTGATATATTGATGGATGTAACCAACGTTACCTTTTTTAAGAATGAATTCCACTTTTGCCCGCCCACCCGCACTTTTACCGTCTTGTCCATTGTCCCTGCGGTTATCACCACGCCATGGAGTTCTCTAAATGTCCTGAATGCCGTCTTGGCCGCTTGCGCCGCTGGTTGCGCCATGGTGGGCAACTTCTGACACGACCCCTGCCGCGAAGCAGGTTGGATGCCGAGTGTGAATCGAGAGCGGATCAAGCGTGGAGTGATGTAGGATAGAATGGCGAGCACTGCCTCGGTATTCGTCTGAGCGAGTAATCCCTTCTCAGCGTATCGAAAGGGCGTGGACGTGAGTGTGATGTGTATGGATTGGCGGAGTCGCGGTCCTCGAAACGCTAACTGTACCCAAAAATTTGGCATTCTTCCACCGAAGCCCGGTCCCGGGATTCTGGCTAAAAGTGGGTCTCTTGCGAGCCAGAAACCACGCCAAGAACCCGGACCTTGCGGGCGTGCCGATTGGAATGGCAAGCTGGCAGAGGATGAACGGGCCGAAGTATTGATCTACGCTAAACTTGGTGGTACCGGCTTCTACTTTTTTTCCTTTTCATGAGATCATCTTTTCAAAGGGAGGCTACTCAGGGTGTTATTCGGATTGCTTATTATACGTACAGCTACCAGAATACTATGATAGCTTCCATGGCAATGCACAAACCTCGCTGGAACGCCTTCCCCGTCACGCCTGAAATCGCGTCTGCAGTCCCTTTGCGACAGTGGGGACGTGTTGGTCCCGGTGCCCGTCTATCATATCCTACTCAATTCATATCCCTCCCCAGACGACGCCCATCTAAGCGCCCATCAATATCATTAAACAATAGATACAGACGAATTACCGATGGGGTCCATTCAACATCAGAACACCAAGTACAGCACAAGCAGCCAGTCACCGTGTGACAAGATCTGTCGCGGTTAATGCTCAAGACACCGGGGTCGCCGGGTCGGTCGCTGGCAGTGACTCGCTCGATGCACGGGCGTCGCCTCCTGTCGCAGCCAAAAGCTTCGCTTTCCTTCTAGGCGGAGGAATTTTGGGTGGTAGTTTCTTCTGCCCGTTCCCGTCCATGTGAATGCTGGTGACCGCCGGGTGAACGATAGGCGCTCCATGGCGATGCTTAGGCACTTCGGGCAATGACATCTTCGGCCTCAACGTCCTAGGCGGTGGTGGCTTGGGCCGAGGCGGACTCCCTTCAGTCGGTGTGGGCAGTCCCGTATCTTTGGGGTCAGGCCCCAACCCTGACCTGCGGCTGGGTGCCTCGACGCCGGGTTTTTCGGAAACGTTCGCCACGACGCTTACAGAACTACCGGTTTGGGAATGCGTTAGGCTAGCCACGGGACTCAGGCTTGGTGACTCGGGCTCGTCATCGGCCAACCAAGGTGTCTTTGCCACACGCTCGAGCAAGCGCAACGTCGTCGGCTCGGGTGGCATGAAATGGGCACCGCCTGTGCCGCGTAGTATTTCGAGCAAGCTGAGGATCTGGTCCCGCTTGTAGTGAGGTGGGTGGCTAAGCTGCGTGTGGGATAGCAGTGGAGCCAACACTCTCAAATATGTGTGTCTCAACACGTTCGCTTCGGAGGGCAGATCCAGCAGATTGCGGATGATGACGTCCAGTAAGACCCGCAGATCGTTGAGGTAAAAGTACTCGTACGTCGCTGCCGTCGTGAATAAAAGGTACAGCAGCTTGAGGATGAGCAATTGTTGTGAGGTCTCCGTTTCTCTGTTTAGCAACAAGATGATATTCTCGCCAAAAGTCCGGAATGACGGTCCATGCACACTGAGCACCTTGACTACCCTGTTCGTGATGGGTACTGTGGGAGAAGTCGGATCAACAGCTGCTGAAGTAGAGGCAACCATGTATTGCTCGTTCAAGACCAACTATTACGATCGTCAGCCGCGTTCTCACTTGGCAAGAGCGGGTAGAAACGAACTAAGACTCGAATCACCGGGTAGTGGTACGGGTCGTTAACATCATCAGATAGAGCCTCGATGAGTTGAAACAAATACATGACGAAATTATCGTCAACGTGCAGCAGGTCTTCGGGGCGCAAGTGCTCAATGCGAGACATCTCATACATCAGCTGCAGTAGCAACCGGTGCAAGCGCCCGTCTCTGCCGCCGCAGTTCTTGATAAGCTCAAGTAGTCGGACAAAACAACCCTCTTGTATCATGGCCCGAAACGTGTCCTCCTCGGTCCGGCCGGCGAGTAGAAGGAAGTTTGCATACACATGAAGTTGGGCAAACTCGTCCTCCTGCAGGAGGCTGTAGATGAGCTGGGTCCGTACATAGTTGCTGTTACTCCGAAAAATCTGGCTCTCCAGAAGCATTTCGGAACAGCGGGCGACATCGTCTTCGCTCTCGAGGTAATCGTCTCGAGCCTTGGAGACCAAATCTAGCCATGATCGTAGGGCCTCGTCGAGTTGTTCTGGTGTTGCACAGGTTGACGATAAGACGTTATTCAAGGCTGTGAGGGTAGCAACTGTCAGCACGCCCATCGCCGGAAACATGGAGGCAGTGTTTGCTCGGGAGCCCACCATCCCAGAATTGTTGCTGGCTCTCGGCAGGCCAAGCACCGTCAGAATCGGTCATGTTCTCAGACGAACGGCACCAGCGCAGAGCGCGGAATCTCGGGCATCACGGTTATAGTCGGCGCAATCCAACATGTGTGTCGATTGTGTCTTGCTTGAAATCAATGCTTCAGGTGACTCGGCCATCCGGTGGAAATCGCGACTTGAGGCGCCAGGCATGTGCTCCGCCAGCTGTTCGCCTTGTGAGGTTGGAGGGCGTGGAGGGGTCGCGCTGGGCGGCGAGCTGCAGAGAAAGGGCATCGCCAATCTTTTTGGTCTGCCACCCTGCTGATACGCTTATCCTGATTGGGTTCCGTTTCCCTTGCACAGGCCAACACTCCCCCCCCAACCCCCACCATCCCCCTTTCCCCGGATCAAATGGCTGGATGACGTTGAGGATGCGCTCGAAACGACGTGGTGTACCCCGTGAGTGCCATGCTGACGACGAAGTATTGTAGTGAAACCGCTGCCAATGGCAACTACTACGTTTCACACCTGCTTATCGAGCGATGATCATACCAGTGATTCAAATCGACACATTTTACCGCGAATTTATGGCCAAAGGGGTTTCTAAGGTGATGAGAGCAGACGGGTATCAATTACACAAATGATCTATAATCTTACAATGGAGGAAATTCAGAGTGACCAGACCAAATGCATCGTCTAAAGCCTTCGAGTCAACGCCCGACGGGGACTACCACATCTAGCACAAACCTGACCGTAAAAGGCTCTCCCATACATCACTTCCAACGTGCCAGTCATTCATTCATCTTCCTCTTCGTACACCTTCGCCTTCGCCGCATATTCGCGGATATTACTGATGACATGGTTCTCTATTGTATCCCCCCTGCCGGCCGCAATTTTGAGTATGAACTCGTTGAGGTTTTGCCTGCCCAGGATGTCGACATGATCGGCTGTGTTGGGTCCGCCCCGGGGATTGAAGCGCTCCGGTTCGTGCGGCATTTCGACGACCGTGACTTTGGCCTTGGCTGGGTTGTACCGTTTCATCTGCCACCCATGGTTGCACATGTAGCCCGTGCTCATGAGATTGACTGTCCCGTCGCCCTCGCCCATGATAACGCCGTGGTCGACCATACCCTGTGTCAAGCCCGTGTCGATTGTCATGTTGAGATTAGTGAGCGACCCGGGTTCCGGGGGGCGGTAGTAGTAGCCTCGTTCTGTCGGCTTGCCCACGCCGTAGAAACAGTAGATTTTCAGGCTAGGCGCGAGTGGAAGTCTGGTTTCCAGAGGATTTGTCCATTTCCTGGGGTCATCCTCATTGGCTTCTACTTCGGCTGTGGTCTGCGCAACGCCCCAAGAGTAGCTCCCCGTGATCTGATCCCTGTACCAGTCCTCTGATGTGTCGAGCAAGTAATTCATGGCATCGTCGACGGTGAAATTCCGGTCAGGGGTCGTCCAGTTTTGGCCGGTCCGAAAGTTCAGGAATGATCCGTAACTGTGCTCTTGGTCGGGCTGGTCATCCGGCGCGCCGTCAAGATCACCCCAGATGGCACTGCCTCCGATTGGCAACATTGACGACATGCCCGGCATGGCACGGAAAATGTCGGCCCGCTCCGACTTGCTCAGAAACTTCTCGAGTCCATAAACAGCGAAGGCATTCAGCTGTGCAGTGTCGCGCATCTCGCCGGAGAGAATGGCCGAAACGTCCTTGACCGCCCCGAGCATACACCCGCTGACGTTGATCCATGATTCAATATGCTTCTCTACCCAGTCGTCGCCCCCTTGGCCCCCGTGTTTTGAAGCGACCCAGTGAAAGAAGTAGAAGACGACCTGGCTTCCCATGCTATGCGACGTGAGAACAACCTTTTTCTGTTGGACCTGCACGGCCAACTCAATATGTGTCTTCAGCCTCGTGAAATAATGGTCTCGCTTCTCCAGGTTCTGGTATGCCAGCCGCCAGTCATATGCTGCGGTGTAGGAATTGATAGGGTCGTAGCCCAGGGATGCCAAATTCTCGACGATCTTATTCCAGATCCAGTAGCCTGTGATGAAGAAGTCGGTGGCATCAAAGCCTTGTGCGGCCCGTAGCTTGATTCCTGGGGGGTCCAGGCCCGTCTTCTTGTCTAGCATGATGTGAGCTTTCCAAGTTTCCTTGTCTAGGACCAAGGCTCTCATCATGCTCCAACTGCCCCATAAGCGTTTTCGAAAGTATGGGAGTGACACGTTTGAGGTTCCCCAGGACTCAAGGCCTGTTGATATGACACCGGGCACCATGACCATGGGGTGATGCGCCTCAAGACCCTCGGAGCGGACCTTGAGGCCAACCGAGAAAGCGTCGTAGCTCTCCACAAAGTCTCGCTCACCAATCTGGGAAGAGTAACAATGTTAGCTTGAAAAAAACACTGTCATCTCCAGATACGCAACGTGACTTACGACCAGCTCCCGCATATCCTTGACCAGCCCGGCCGGAAGGACATCCAGAAAGCTATCCATGCTCAACTCCCCAATCTCGGGGAAGTCTATCAAGTCATTGCTCTTGGCAAAGAAGCCTGCTGCTATAATGCCAAAAAGACTACCAAGCAAGAAGATGGCCGTGTTTCTGCGCTTCCGTGTCTTTGGCCGATGGTGGTGAGCAACCTTGGGTTTCTCGGGGTTGTCGGGGCTTTCGTCGCGGGGTGTTGGCGTCTCAGATGGCGTATCGCTGCTGGGGACTCGGCGGCGAAGAGTACTCGCCATCTTGGGAGTTGAATTACACAATGTTTTCAGATAAATCTGCCGATGGCTAGCGTGCTGAAAGCACTTCAAACTGCCTCTGTTTGTAAACAGCAGCTCCTGGCTACAGTCAGCCGTGGTCGCTGGCGCGAGCTACCACTGTGCTTCCCATAAACACACTTTGGTTTGCGGGACGCTGTTAGTTTGGTGGATTCCAGCGCGATCGAGGAAAAAAGTTAAAAAAAAAAACAAAAAAAACGATAATAATAACCATGCGCATGCAGGGCTGGAGCTTCACCAATGTCGGTTTCAAACGGACTGCCCGTCGGTCTGGCCGGCCCTATGGTTGATTTGAACAGGGGTCGCCAGTGACGTCTGTGCCCCGCTACTCCTCTCGAAGCTTGTACCTGTGGGCCAGCTTAACATGCAGGTGCCAAACTCAGGTATGGGGTATGTATCTTTACTTCGTGTGTGCCTGTTGGAGGGATTAGTCGCAGGCTTATCAAATGAGCATTGTCAAGGAGCTATTTGCTCGAAGTTATATTGTGTGAATGATTTACTGGCTTTTCGCAGATGGCCTTTATATCTCTGCACCTTGCAATGCCCTGCTATATTTTAGTGTAGAGTCATGTGTCGTGGGAACCACATGCAGGGGGTTTATCTGGAGTGTTGGCTCTTAGCCAATCATCTCATCAGCAGTTTGATCCTCCTGAGTTGCATGTGAAGGCTAGAGACAAGCGTGGAACTGTATTCTTGTCGCTTCTGTAATTCTTACTCCAGGTGTTCTTGGTAGTGTCCGAAAGTGTCCTCTTCCGCTAGACCTGAAAGGAAGAAACAACTGTACTCGTCTCTCGAAAAGCTTCGATCAAAGCTAGGCCGAAGCTTGTCAAGCCTGCCCAAGTGCTATTCTGAGAGTTGCATGCAATGAGGCTGCCCCACTTGCAGCGGGCTGCTGGGGTCAACTGACTGGGTTTTCGTTTCTTGGTCACTGACGGGAATCCCCGCTATCGATCTGAAATTCAAGTAGCCATCATCCCATGCTGCCTAACTCGGTTCTCATCTTTGCCCGGCTACAGAACTGACTGCGAATACTTGTCTGCAACCATGTCCGAGAGGAAAGATTCATGGAGCGACAAGAAGTCGAGCGCAAACCAACACATAGCGCTCCCCGGCAAGTTGCGGTACATTCAATATCAGCATTCCCTCGAATCGCAGTACTTGCCAGCGATACGTGCCCTTATTTCAAAGGATCTAAGCGAGCCGTACAGCATATATGTCTACCGTTACTTTCTCTGCCAATGGGGTCATTTGTGCTTCATGGTCCGTAATGGTAGCCCCCCTACCGTGCCTTGTAGCGGTTCTGACACTTCGCTTGCGTGCAGGCTCTCCATCCTACCGACTCCTCCCTCATTGGCGTAGTTATATGCAAGCTTGAGATGCACTCCTCTCACTCACCTCCTACACTACGTGGCTATATCGCCATGTTGGCCGTCTCGGCCGAATATCGAGGTCAAGGTGTAGCGACAGCGCTCGTCAAAATGGCCATCGACGCTATGATTAAGGGCAATGCAGACGAAATTGTCCTCGAGACGGAAGAGACAAATATTCCCGCCATGAGGCTGTACGAACGGCTGGGCTTCTTGAGGTCCAAGAAGCTGCACCGGTACTATCTTAACGGGAACAGTGCCTACCGCTTGGTGCTCCTTCTCAAGGAATCCGCTACGGATTTTTGCTTGGACTGAGTGGGCAGTGGGATTGGCGTTCTCTTCACAATACCTACTTACCCTAGGGATGCGAAATCTCCTGCACCAGTGGTAATATTGAGGAGTTCACGCCGAATTCCCTACGGCACCATTGACAGTGACCGACGATGGGGACAGCTCCGGGGCGCCGATGGTTGAATCAACGAACCCTGAAACCCAACGCAATAACATCCCCTGTCGTTATTGGCAGTTTCAGTCCTGTTCAACAAACGATCGCAGCGAATGAAACTAACTCTCCAATTCGATGGATGATTGCCTCTTGCATGGAAGCTATAGAAGCTTAGGAAAGGAAGCTACATCGAATCAACCTCTCCGCGCAGGGGCATTGGCACGCCATCACCATCCTGTAAAACCACCCTTTGAGCTTAGAGGGCCCCAGTCGAGTGTGCAATGGCGGACACAATTGAGCCATGGGGTGGGTGGCTTTTGACCCTTGACACGATAAGTACATATCTACATGTCACCCGGCCGCTCCGTGCATAGATCATGCTCTACGGCTATTTCATCGGGTAGGTTTCATAAGGAACAAGTCCCCAGCTATTTTCTGCTGATGCATCCACCATCTCACGAAGCTCGCGTGGCAACTGTCTTGATGTACCGGAATATTTCGTTGGAGGAGTACTGCATTGTCAGTCCCCGAGTTCGTGACAGGGATGCTGGTCTGCACTTACCGTTGAAGCTGCGATGCCCCAGTCGTTTCCCCCATATATGCCGAGTTCGGTCCAGGCGTCTGGCACTTAGGTGAGTAACGCCCCGACACTAATTGAGAGCGATCGACTAACCCGACTTGTAGTAAATCTGTTTTCCCCCCGGCATCACCAATTCCAAGTCCCGCATTCGATTCAGCACCCTCGCCACGTCATCCTTGTCCCTGAAGTCCTGCGTGTAAACGCACACCAACCTCTCTTTGTTTGCCCGAACCCTCGTATCTACCTTTGCCGTGATGCCGAGCTCGCCATTCGCCGTGGCTCTTGCAACCTTTGCCCATACCTCGTTCACATGACCTGGCTCAGGGAACAGCATCCACTTGCCCATGACGACATTGCACGCAACCGCAAGCTCGCGTAGATCCGCAATTGTCTCCCTCCGCTCCTCAGAAATGTCCCGCCGTAAAGCCATGAGCGACCCTCCGGCCGCTCTGGCACCGCTTGCGGTGGCCATTTTGTAAAACTCGGAAAAGAGTACCAACCGTTCTTCCCCGCCCTTCCGGAAACGGGTGAGGGCCTGGTCGCGCCGCGGCGGGGCGTATGGGTTAGAGATCCAGATCCAGTCGAGCCCCGGGCGCCAGTCGGTAGTGGCAGGCGGGAGGCGGGCTAAAAAGTCGTCGACGGCTTCGGAGAGCCGTCGGGCGCCGGGTTGGTGTTCGTCGGGGTCGCTGGACAAGCCGCCAGCTGGTACCGGTTGAGGGAGTGGCTTGTGAGTGGCATACTGGGAGTGGTTCAAGGCACCGCTTCTGCGGTCCCACCAACCGACTATATCAAAGTCGTTGACGCGAGCTTCCAAAACTGAGACGGCTTCTTCGTCGCCTAGATACGGGTGAGAAGAAATATCTTGCAGGGGTTGACGGATTTGTCTACCGTAGAAGTCCGAATCTGACTCCATGTTTTTTTCTGAATGTTGCCTGAGCATGTACTAGTCCACTCCGTTGCGGGATATGAAGCCTCTAGAACCGACGGAGGGATAAGCACGAGAAATGGGCGAGTCTATATTCTACCTTTCAAGTGAAGATTTTGCCTTGTCAGAATTTTGAGCTGTCTGCAGCTGACCGTGATTGTCAGTTGTCTGGATTGACTCAAACTCATTAGTGTGCGTTTCTTCCTTGAATAATTCCTTGGAGTGTTGCCAAAGAGGACGGCTGATTGCACGGCCGGGAATCCAGACTAATAACACGGACCAATCCAAAACCTGCAATTGTTAAAGCACCAGAAAAAGCAGTCGCGACCACCCGCCCCTTTGCCAGATAAACTCCCACCACATGCTCACAGCTTGGCCGAATTTTGAGATATTTGTTTCAGCTGCGGGATAGGGACATTGACAGTTCAACAATGGCGGACAAACCGGGGAAATTGGTTCGGTCTTCGAAAACGGAGATATTAGAGCTTCCCCCTAGTTGTGTCGAATTTTGCCCTGCTTTCCCCTCTTACTTCCTTGTGGGGACTTACTCTCTGCAACAGGAGCATGAGAACGCAGTACCAGACGATGCAGATGCAGGATCTGATCCAGAGAGGGATGTCCTGCCCGTTACGCCGAAGCAACCGCAGAGCCGCAATGGCAGCATCGTCGCCTTTCGACTCGCAAATGGAGACGTGTGAGTAGAGATGTCAGTACTAGACCTCTGCCACGCTAATTCAAGGATTAGGACTCATGTTCAGACCATGCCCCAGCCTTCAGCCCTCCTAGACCTTCGGTTCAGCCCCCACGAAGGGAGGCGTGATATGTGTGCGGCTGTCTCGAGCACAGCTACACTCGCCCTTTTTAGGCTGGCCCCTAACAAGGAACAGCCGTTGGAACACTTAAACACCATGGACATTGCAGCCATGTCCAGCGGCGAGATTGAGCCATCACCCGGGGAAGAGATTCTCTTCACCTCTTTTGGCTGGCATCCGTCACGGGCAGATCTCATGGCTGTCACGACTTCCACTGGGCATGTGTACCTTGTGCATCTCGCAACCTCGGAGGGGAATTGGTCGCTAAACGCAGAGCCTCTCATCACGCACACACTCGAGGCTTGGTGCGTGGTTATTTCCCCTGGCCTGAACTTTACGAGGCGGCCTGGTGAGGCACAAGAGTCGGGCAACTATTCTTTCAGAGTGTACTCAGGAGGTGACGATTCTATGCTACGTCACAGGACGTGCGTTTGGAGTGAGGACAGCTTCACCCAGTCTTCCACTGCTTGCGAGTTGAGGGGCCACGATGCCGGTGTCACAGCCATCCTTCCTCTGTTCGTGGAAGAAGACGGCCACGAGCTCGTGGTCACCGGAAGCTACGATGAGAACATCAGGTTGTTTTCTTTTCCGCCTTTCGGTAGGCCGAGGAAGCTTGCTGAGAGCGGACTAGGCGGCGGGGTCTGGCGGTTGAACCTGGTTGACCTGGACACCGTCGCAAACCAGAGCTACACCTGGCGAGCTAGGATCCTCGCTTCTTGTATGCATGCTGGTGTGAGGGTCATTGACGTTTTGCGGACAGTTAATGGCGAGGATCGATTTGAGATTCTTGGCCGCTTTGAAGAGCACAAGAGCATGAATTACGGAAGCGACTTACAGCCCGGGTCGAAGGATAGGTTGTCGATTGTCTCGACGAGCTTTTATGACAAGCGCTTGTGCTTGTGGGAATTTGAGATGGCTTGAACCAACAGCGCTGTGAAAGAGATACACCGAATCACCGAGATAAATCACCCCTGCCTTCAAAAGTCCGAAGTTGTGACGCAATTCCTTCACCGCCTTCCTTAAAGAGACGAGCTGCCCCGCGCTAGGCCCAGTCAAGTCCAGAGCAGTTCGCGCCTGAGCGCGCCTGATGGCCTCGGAGCGTGGTGGGACCGGGTCTCTGAATTGTCAGAGTACCGCGATTTGGCTGACAAGAGACGGCATGACAACTGGCAAGCGCCGGGCAGAACAGTTGCAACCTCGATGAAAGTGCTGGCGCGGGACGACTCTAGCGCTATCAAACCGGCATTTCGCAGTCTGACTTCGAAAAATTCCACTGTTTCAGCTCGCCGCAGACTATACTTCGTATCGGCATCTCCGCTTCGTCACTCGGTCTTCATTGTTGCGGTCGTGCATCGCCGATAACCCGTTCCCACATGATTCACAACTGAACTTTGTTGCTGGGCTCTAGTGGTCACCTCTTCCCGTAAATCAATCGCAGCGGCTTTTTGGCAAATCTAGCAGTTCCACGTCGGCGAGAATGGCGATGAACGGAGCGGCTGGGATTGCCGCCGCTGGCGATGGCGGTGAGGACGTCCTATCGAAGATACACGAGGCGCTTAAAGTAGTCCACAGCCCTTACTCGCCCAACCAAGCCCGACAGGAAGCCCAAGCCTTCCTGGAGAACGTCAAAAGCCTTCCCGACTCGCCGTCACACGGATTCAACCTCGCATTCAGCAAACCGCAAGAACCTATTGTCCGCCATTATGGCCTGTCGCTGCTCGAACACGCAGTGAAACAAAACTGGGAGGAATATGGCGCGGAACATCGGGAATACCTTCGCTCTTGGGTTTTGCAGTTGGCCGAGACCGTTTCCGCCCAAGACCCGCCCTACCTGAGGAACAAGATCGCCCAGCTGTGGGTTGAGCTGGCCAAGCGTGCTTGGGTTGCCAGTTGGATGGATATGGATCACCTTTTGGTCCGGATCTGGCGAGGCTCAGACTCGCCTGTTCACAAACAGTTCGTTCTTCAGATACTGGAGACACTCTCCGACGAGATCTTCAATGGTGATGACACTGTGGTTGCTCTTCGTGAGGGTGCACTGAGCAAGGCGTGCGTGGAGATCTTTACACCGGCAGCTATCTTGGCCGAAGCCTTTCCCAACCGCCAAGCCGGCCCGGATGTACGGTGCGAGGATGACGGATGGCTAAGTAGGGTCACGCAACTCATTAGCGAGTGCCTCAGCAGTGGCATCGAGCAGGCCGAGGATGTCAGGGCATGTGCTGTCAAGGCCCTCAACGTTCTCAATTCGGCCGTGCCGTGGGCAATTCCAAAAGCACTGAATGCGGTTGGCTGCCGTCCTGCCATGTGCAGTTGTCTCGCAACTCCTAGCGTGCCTGTGCAAAAGGTTCGGTATTCGTCCCCTGTCAAGGCGACCCCAGGTGTTGGCTGTGCTAACTGATGGAAGGCCGCTCTGGAGTCTCTGCATTCGCTCTATAGCCGCTCAAGTTTCACAGAAGAGGAATTCGTCGACCTCGTGGTGCCGATGTACAGCGAGGTTATGGTTGACCTCTTTAGGCGACTGTTTGAGTGGTCTGTCGTAGATCCACAAGATATTGACGATGACAAGTACCAGTTTGCGAAGAAATTTTCCGAGGTGAGTGGCTCCCGTAGCTTTCGTCTTGCTCTCAACGATTTGTCGCTAATGAACGTAGATGCTGTGCTCCCTAGGAAACTATCTAGACAGAAAATTCGCGGCTATACCACCTCAAACCAACATTCAGGGATTTCTTGAGCTTCTCATGCTCGTGGTTCAGAGTCAGAGCCTTGTGGTTTCGATTCCAGTCCTTTTGACCTGGACACGCCTGCTGTCTCATCGGGCGCTCGGCCCCGCAACTGCGGAAATGCCCTTAGTCGTCAACCTCTTGGAGCTGTGCTGCAGCCGCTTGATTCGTTATGAGAACTTTCCCGAGGATACAGAGGACCCTGTGTACGTGCTGCTCGTCGAGGATACCGACACGATCCCGGAGCGACACGCCTTCCTCGGCAACTACCGACGGTACTGTTGCTCGGTCATTGAGAGCATCGTCCAGCTCAAAATGTCAGATGCGTTCTCGCATATACTGGGCAGGGCAGAACGTACTTTGAACACTTTGTACGACGGACAACCTCCCCTGAACCGTGAGTGCAAAAAGAGTCCCAGTTCGAGGGTAAAAGGGTGACAAACTAATGTAACATTAGCGGCTGATTATTCTAAAAACTCGCTACCCGTTTTGACGGTTGACGCTCACGCAACGGTAATTGAGGCGGCACTCAAAGGCTATGATAGATGGAGGTCATCACGCAGCCGAACCACGGAGGAGGTAAGCAACACCGACTTTTGGAACACTACCATTTCCTGACCATAGCCTAGAAACAACAAGCAACTACCGTCGAGGAGTTCTTTGAAAATTGGTGTGGCCAACTCCTCGAGATGAAGTTTGAGGTAAGCCATCGATATCGGCCCCTTATAGTAAACCACCCTCTGACTGTATCTAGGACCCTCTGATCCGGAAACGGATCCTTCAACTTCTGGTGACATTTTCGACCAGAGCGCTCGATTCGAACCCTACCTTTATGCTCAAAGTTCTGGAGCATATTCTGATGACATGGCCAGCTCTTCAACCAGAACACAGACTTTACAATGATGCGATCCGAGATCTCCAGACTGAAAGCATGGTTGAGCTTCAACGGCTGGCATCAAAAATGCCTGATCCCCTCCTTGTAAGCCGAGAGTCATCTTCGTTCGGAGCTACGCGACTGACTACGTGGACTAGGACGTGTACGATCAGTTAGAGGCGAAAGTCCAGGAGATGATTGCATCAGGGACTCTCGATGAGAAACGTCAGGTCGCATACCAAAGTTTTTTGTTCATTATTATGTGAGTTAACACACGACAACGAAAACCTCGTCATACCTGATTTGAGCTGTGACTCACTGTTGTCAGTCACCGGGCTACCCGAATCGACCCAGCTTTGCGGCTTTCAAAGCTCACTGCGTTTATTAACCCCGTCAAGGACCAATGGAAAAACGAGTCCTTGAAAGCGGCACTGGGCTCATATAATGGCTTTTGCGAGCTGCTGGGCCTTGACAAAGTGCAAAAGTACTTGGTTGAGCGTCGTGTACATGAAAACGCCGATTGGGGTTCCACGGATCTCGACGCGGAAGGTCTTGCCCTACAGGCTGAACTGGAGCAGCGGCAGTCGGTATGGCCAACTGTCTAGCATCGTGTCGCGCTATCGTTAACACAATCTTAGGTTCTCCCGCTTCGAGTAACCAAATCCTTCTTAACATACTCAGTCGAAAGGATAGAAAAGAACTCGGCTCCTTACCAGGCGTCCTGCACTCTTTGGCAAGACGGATTCCAGCTTATCTTGCCAGAGCTGCTCAAATTCCTGAGGTTCGTGACCCGTTCCGAGATCGTATCGATTCGTGGCCGTTCCTGACTCCAACTCAGCTACGCGCACGCCTCCCACAACCCAGCCAACTGGAGTCTACTTCCAGCAGAAATGCAGCCAGTGGTGGGTCGTCTCCTGTCCGACCGATTCTGGCAGGCCGGCATTTCGGAGGGGAGCAAGGACGATTTTTACGCAAGAGTTCTGGGGAAGAAAAACACACTGGAAGGGCTCGCGTCGACTATTCGAGGCGCTGTCCGGTTCGTGCGCGAGACATGCTACGCCATCATCTACTGCATGACGCGGTTGGACATACAGTTCTACGGCTTCCTCGAGTTACCAGGTCCCTTGGCCAATGCGTTGTTTGCAGATTCTGTTTACCTGTCATCTCATCAGGTCATCAACCTCCTCACCTTGGTGAGGTTCCTAGTCGACAACTGCCCCGCAGAATTACGAGAGCACTTTGTGCCCCCCATCCTGGCAGCCTGTTTCGAGCAGATGGATAACAAGATTAGCTCCGAGTGGGAGAAGCTCGGACAGCGGGAGGCGGTACGAGCTGCAGGAGAGGAATTGACCGAGGAGATGAAGGCCGAGAGCATCTTGCGACAGCTTACCTATTCCGCGGTACTAATGGTCGCCGACGTCCTCGACCCAGCTAGAGTTGGTAAGTATTCTCGCTTACAGCTTCATCCCAGAAACTGCAAGGTTAGGCTGACGGTGAAGCAGCAGCTCCGCCAGCTTCTGAGGACAAGCCCGAGGATGCGGCCTCGCGCGCAAAATACCCGCCTCTCCGAAAGTTTTGCTTAATGAACCCGTCTATCGCTGTTCCACTGCTAGTCTTTTGCAGTCACGCGATTCGAATGCATGATGGTAGATGCTGCGGCGTGGTGCTGCGGGTCTTCCGCTCCATCATTCCCGAGTTCAGTCCTTCAGGGATCCCAAAGCCGATTAGGGCTTTGGCCCAGACGGAACCCCTCGAGGAGTTTCCGGTTCCAGAGGAGACAGCAAGAGAGATCAGGGAATTCATCTCTACAGAGGTGATGAAGGCGGCCATATCATCGCTGCACGACCCCTACTTTGTCGACTCGCAGAGGGACCTGGGCGCTGTGATCGCCCATATTCTGGCTTACTATGCATCACTGACGCCCACGCCTCGGAACATTCTCATTTCCTTACCGAATATCAAACCAGAGGATGTTGACCGGACGATTCAGCAAGTGTCTCAACCAGGAATGCATTCCCGACAGCAACGCGCGCTCGTCCTTGAGTTGTTGGAAGACTTAAAGGGGGTCAGTATCTCTGAAATGGGCAAGTTGACCAAAAGCCTCGGGGCTGGGCCAGGGTCATCACGGGGCAGCAAGAAGTCTGGCCGAAGCAAGATGGCCCAGGAGTTTATGACGCCTAATGCAGGCTCTGGTGGAGGAGGGGTGACAGGCGGGACAACGGGAAGAGACAAAACGCCAGATTTGGAAGGGATGGCGGGCATGTTCAATGAGGCCGGCTAGAGGATTCAAAGAGATGAAGCCGCAAGGGTGCAGTGCGAAGAAGTGCTTGTATACTAGGCGGCATTGCATTGGGCTTCTACTCTCCAACGTCGCAGGAAGATGGCCCGTTTACCAGGCTTGCAAGCGCATGTATAGAGACCGGGGCCTTTTTGTCAGGGGCAGGAAGGGAGAGGGAAAGAAGTATCCCAACAGAGACTCGGGCCAGACGATATGATTGATACCTTTGATAACAGCTCTGGCACAACAAAATGAGGCACGCGCGGGGGACCTAGACCAAGCGGCCTCTTTTCAGCTGGGAGTGGCAGTGCTGCTTCGTGCAGTGTTTCGGCTTTCGATGTGCTCGGGGCTGTCCGCGTCGTCAAGAAACTTGAAACCGTGGGTTTGGTGCATTGGCCTTCTGTTGACGCCTCGAGCCCCGCCATTAAGGGAAGTCGTTTGTTGCTTTTCGTTGCCTCGGCCCCTCTGTCAAAGTGGTCATACCCCTGCGCGGCCCCTCACCCCAAACACCAAGCGCTCTCACTCAGGCTAGCGCTGCAAGGGTCATGGGGGGCAGCTCTGGCATGTATCCGCGCCAAGCTCATCCGGGGTGCAGGTGCCAGATCTTGGCCCGGCCTGACCCTGGAGTTTCGTTCACCCGATGACTTGTCGGGAGGACGGCGTGGAGGGACTGTTTATGGGGTTCAACTGTTCTTGTTGTCAATCCAGCCTGGTCTGTTTATGCCGTGATTGTCGTGGCTGCTGCCTTCTCTCGTTTAGCGGTCCTCTTGGACAGAGACACCGGATAGTTAAGGGAAAGCAACTGGGCAACAACCACTCAACTCCCTCATCCCACTCCCCGTCTTGTCACCACCCGAGGCTGCCACACCCTCAACTTGCCTGGCCTAACGACCTCGGCATCTTTCGTCTGCTATCCGGTTCCGGGGAAACGCATCAATCAATACCGCAACAAATCCGCCAATCCTGGGATACATCTCATGCCGGTAGATGAGGCCCGCTATTCAAGCAAAGGTACATACCCTTGCGACCACCATTGTAACATATCCGTGAACTTGCTTGGCTTGGCGGCGGATGGCAGGCAAATTCAACTTTGGGAGCACTCCAGGAACGACCTGGCTTGCATGAGATTTGAACGAGTAACATAACTTTTATTCTTCGTATACAACCGCGTCGAGCAACTGTCTAAAATCCCACCATGGTATACTGCGGGAAGCCCTCCAAGGGCTGCCAGATGTGCCGGACCCGGCGTATCAAGGTATGTCAGCCAGAGGGCACGCCAAACAGAACGGATCGGAACATTACTTACAAGTTCTCCTAGTGCGACGAAACCAAGCCAACATGCAACCAATGCGCTAAAGCACGGCGAGAATGCCCTGGCTACAAAGACGAGTTTGACCTTGTCCTTCGCAACGAGAATCTCGCGGCCAAGCGTCGAGCCCTAAAGCTCGGTACCTCGAGGCGCGGTGGCGGCAGGGGAAGCGCCAGAAGCACCGAAAAGAAGGCAAAAGCTCCTGCCAACGCGTCCTCCTCACGCTCCTCCTCCTCCTCCTCCTCCTCCTCATCCTCATCATCATCATCGTCATCTTCCTCTTCCTCGTCGCTCACCGATTCCCCCTCCCCATCCACCGCCTCCACCTCAACATTTCTTCCCACAAACCATCACCGCCAACCAAAGCAACAGCTGCCCCTGGGGCAACGACGGCAACAGCAGCAACTGATATTCCACCATCATCAATCCCTCTCCTCCCTCTCTCCGACCCCGATCCATCTACCCCCCGAATCCCTCGCGCCGTGCTATTTTGTGTCCAACTTTGTGCTTCTCCCTCGCCAGGACGGCACCCGGGGCTTCCTCGACTATCTCCTCCCGCTTCTGGAACGGACAACAGGCCTGGGCAACGGCGACGGGATGGCGCACCTGCGCCACGCCTTCAATGCGTGCGCCCTGGCGTCGCTGGGGAACCGGACCTCCTCCTCTTTTAGAACTACCACTTCGTCCGGTCGGGAGGCGGGGATCCCGTTATCATCCTCATCGCCGTCTTCCGGAAGACCGGGATTGGGAGGGGTCATCGTCGACAGGCAGCGACAACAGCAGCAAAGGACGGCGGTATTGGCCAAGGCGTTTGCCGAGTACAGCCGGGCGCTGAGGGCCACGCAGGCCGCGTTGGTGGACCCCGAGCGGTGGAAGAGTGACGAGGTGCTGGCGGCCGTTCTGTTGTTGGGCATGTTTGAGGTGAGTGCTTTTTCTTTTCTTGACTATATCATCTCTAACTCCATTGTTATTGATTTGGGTCTGGGCTGTCCAAGAGCGAGAAAGGGGGAGTAATGCTGACACTTGGGGCGTGGTCAACCAATATTCAGAACATCACGGCCACGCAGCTTGGTAGCCTAGCCTGGGGATCCCATGTCGAGGGCGCCATCCAGCTTGTCAAGGCGCGAGGGCGGTCACAGCTCAAGACCAAGCTCGGGGTGCAGTTGTTCGTTGCTGTGAGGACGCAACTTGTAAGTCGATGCCCCGTGTTTGTCGGCTCTGTTCGGAATAAGTAGGTGGGTAACGAGGCTGACAGCTAGGCTTCACCAGATCATACACTCCCTCAGCACGGGAAATGCCCCGGCCATGGGGGTAGACTGGTGGTTAGAAGACGCCATCCTTGACCCGACCGCCTCGGAATGCCAGCGTCTCAGCCTCAAGGCCGGCGAGATGCGCGCCGAGATTACCCGCCTCATGTCCAGGGTGACTCGCACGCCCGAGAGTATCGGTCTCGTTCAGGATCTGATGCGTCGCGCCCAGGATCTGGATGAGCATGTCACCGCGTGGATGGGCTCGGTCCCGGAGGCATGGCAGCCTAGGACACTCTGTTGGCAGCTTCATAGCCTCGCCGTGCCCGGAGGCAGTGACTACTCAAAAGCCGAGGTGTTCCCGGGCCGGGTCGACGCGTACAGCGACTTCTGGGTGGCCAGCGTGTGGAACCAGGCGCGCACAACAAGGCTGGTCATCATGTCCATCATGGTTCGCTGCGCCGCGTGGGTGTGTTCGCCTCTCGACTACCGGACAACGCCCGAGTACGCCATCGCGGCTCGGGTCTGCGTGGACACCATTACCGACATCCTAGCCTCGGTGCCGTTCCACTTGGGGTGGCACACCAAGAGGAGAGACCTGTTGCCAAAGGACGATCCGGCTGGGTTTGGTTGCGGCGATGATGAAGGAATGAAGGGATTGGCCGGATACTTTCTGACTTGGCCTTTGGCTTGTATGATGACGCAGGATTATACGACTGATGCTCGTAGGCCATTTTTTTCTTCCTCGTTCATTTTCATTTTCTTTTTCTTTTTTTTATTTATTTTCTTTCTTTCTTTCTTTCTTTCTTTCTTTCTTTCTTTCTTTCTTTCTTTCTT